>JZKD02S1851525.1:1076141-1109338 GCA_000966675.3 Picea glauca
TGGTGCATCCTGAAGGGCACGTCGCGTAAAGGAAATGAACGAGGTGAGTGGCACCCTTGGAGCACGTGGTGCATCCTAAAGGGCACGTCGCATTGATGTGGATGAAGGAAACAAATCTAATTATCCCTAAGATAGTAACACCTTAATAAATTCTTAAAACGACACCCCTAAACTAATCGTTGTCTAGTTCAAATTCTAAACCTAAGTCAAAAAAAAAAAAAAACTTCTTTAAGATAAAAATTTCGTTTAACCTTAAGGAAAAAAGCCCTAACTCTAACTCTAAAAAGAGCCTAACCCTAATTCTAAATGAATAGCTCCTATGAATCTTGACCTAATCCTATACCCAAATATCA
This sequence comes from Picea glauca, assembly GCA_000966675.3. Lineage (NCBI taxonomy): Eukaryota > Viridiplantae > Streptophyta > Pinopsida > Pinales > Pinaceae > Picea > Picea glauca. The sequence goes on from JZKD02S1851525.1 coordinate 1,076,495, forward strand.
TTAGTAATAACAATTAACCCTAAAAACCATTAAAATAATTAAACAAAACATCATTATGAGATTTTAGGCTAGAGTTTGCACCTCAATGCAGTGCAAGGAGAATACAATTTTTAGAACGTGCCTGAGCTCTAGTTCTTGGATTCATTAGTGTTAACTTCATCCAACTACAACCAATATATCAACGGATATGTTTTAGTTAACTCAGACAATAAATTTCATTGAAGGCCTCTCCTTCCTTAACCGCAACCTCCACTGAGAGTTCATTAACTTATTGAAAACATAACTCCCTTATGAATGCAATAGTTTTTCAAAAATTAAACTAATTCCTAAATAAACGAATACCAAAAGCCATAGTTTTGATTGACAGAACGCATAACCATTAGTGAATAAATTGAATGCTTAAGGGATTAAAATATAATCCTTAAAACTCATACATAAAATCAGATTGAACCAATAGTAATACAATTATTTAACAAGTGGGAGTATAAAAATATATATATATGAATTTAAAAAAATAAAATGAAAAGATGCTTAGCGCTTTTACCTTTTTGAGTTTCCTTTTTTTTTTAAAAAAGAAAAAAAAAAGGAGGGGGAAAACTTAAAAAAAGAAAAAAAAAACGGGGGGGAGGAACTTAAAAGAAATATGATTAGGGTTTAAGACTCCATAAGAAGAAAGGGGGGAGGGGGAAAAAGAGGAGGAGCTATTAGGTATTGTTATGCTGCCAAAATTGATAAGGGGACTGATTACTTGCGAGGAGTTGGGGATTTTCTCAGCTGTAGTACAGTGGTAGCTCAGCCTTGGAGGTGGGCTGGGAAGCTAGGTTACTGTCTGGATTGTGTGTGGCCCCTTTGCGGCTCGGGGGGCTGAGGAGGAAGAAGAGTACCCCTAGCGTTTGGATGGGAGGTACCGGTGTAGTCTCCACGGTCGGTGAGTAGGAGCGGCACAGAGCTCAAGTGCGGGACTGCGTCTTCAGGTTATTCTCCATCGGTCACATGTACACAAGTAGGTTTGTTGTTTTAAGAATAATGTGAATGCTTAAGGTTGTATATGAACCCTTCTATGCATTTGGTAAAATATTTCTCGGCAATGCGGCTATACATCTCTGCTTGTGTGCTTGCTAAAGGATTTCTGTAATGAAGTTGTTTACCTCTGTTATAATAGATAAGAAAAGAAAATTTCTATATTATTGCTCGCGCATTATTTATTTCAATAGATGTTTCATTTATTACAGCGCGTTTCTTTCATATTATTTGCTGGTGGTTTATATATTATTGCTAGTGTTTTTACCTTGCCATGGTGTTTTTTTTTACTTTTGCTGTGGGCGGGGAAACTTCTGTGGGAGGGTTTTACCCTTTTAGCCATGGCGTTCTTCCATATCAGTGGGCGTTATTTTTATATATATTCCTATGGGCAAATTATTTGACTGTGGACGTATTCTTACTTACCGTGAGCATTTCGTTTTTATTAAATCACTGTCATTTATTTTGAAACTTCCATCGTCAACGTTTCCTTCTCTTTTCACTTCTATTTGTTATTAGTGGTCAAACTGTTATAGAGGGTGCATGGTTCTTATTGGGTTCTTAGTGAACTTTCATGATTAAATTATGGACTGCGTTGGATGAGATACCACGGTGAAATTTAGGGTGCAAACTATTTCCAACCAAGGGCCACGAATAGTTAGTCTTCAAGATTATCACTTTAACCACTTCCAGTTTTTACATTAACAACCATGTAGTTATAATTCCCTTCTTAATTTCATTTATCAATTACCGGGAGAGGAGGATTACCCATTTACCATCTCTTCGATTTTCTTTTAATGAAATAACTTACACCTTGGATAATTTTATTTTGGCATATGCCTTTTTCCTCTGCATGTTTCCTGGGGCTTCTCTTCCCTGGCGAACTTGCTTTGGCAACGACCTTAAATTATTTTAATTTTCAGTTTATTTTAACGCTGGCATCGACTGTCAAATTATTTTAGTTTTCAGTTTTCTGGGAAGTGCAACCTGAGTGGATCGTCCCTTTTTGCACAGACCACATGGATGCCCTCGTGGGCTCTTTTTCCCCATTTTCAGTTGTTAAAAATAGAGAACACGATTCAGATTTCCTGAACAATTCATTCACGTCCTGTCGAAGGTCAAAAGATATTGCCCTAGTCTGCCATGCCGCCACAAAAGTAACTACTGGCTTTATTTCCTAGGACTGCAAGGCCCTGACCGGTTTGCCTTACTGCCACAATGCTACTTGTTGTCTTTATTACCTTGGTCTATAAAGCTCTGGCCTGTCTGCCTTGCCTCCCACAAAGCTAACTGTTGGATACATTGGTCAACGAACATGCCCTGTACGCCGCCAAGCTGCCTTCTTACCTACGTTAAGGATCACACATTCACATTATGATTAACAATCATTTGAGGTTCACGATGCTAGAATAAGAGTAAACTACACTCGTTAAACGTTCTACCTTTTGTTTTTTTGGGGGATGTAAATTTAGAAAAATAGTTATGTTGTTATTTAAATTATGTTTTTATTATATAAATGGATTTAATATGTTGTTTTAATTATTCCAGTTTTAATATTACTGTTAAATATATGGTTCTATTCTCGTTTAAATTCTTGGTTTTAATATGTTGTTTAATATTCTGGTTTTAAATGTTGTCGTTTTAATATAGGGTCCTCTTCTCATTATAATGTTGGTTTAATATTATCGTTGTAATATTACGGGTTCATATTATGGTTTAATATTAAGGGGTATAATATTAGGGTGTAATATTATGGTTAATATTATGGTGTAATATTAAGCGGTATAATATTAAGCGGTTAATATTGCGGTTTATATGGTGGTTTAATATTATGGTTAAGATTATGGGTTAATACTCTGTGGCTAATATTTTGGTTTAATATTGTGGTTAATATTATAGTTTTAATATTTTGGTTTTAATATTATCATTTATTATCAGGGCTTTAATGTTGTTGTGTGAATATTTTGGTTTTAATACTGTAGTTTTATATTATGGTTCAATTTTAATTGTCGATTTATGGTAACGATATCATGATTCCATTGTTGATGGTAGCAATTTAAGTGAAGGTTATTTTCATCTTAATTGCAATGTTATGGTATTCTAGAAAGCAAAGATATGGTGGTGTTATGGTGAATTCATGGTAATCACAATATGATGGATGACCCATAAAAGGGTAGGGTCTGTGAATCCAAGTGAAATCAATTATTATAATTCCGTAAACAGGGATTGCGTTAACTAATCGTACATTATTTAAGGTTGGACAACTCATCGATTAATAAATTTTAAGTGGAGCAATGGGTCTGTAAATTTTCAATGAGTCTTATTCATGGATGGTCAATGTCGGAGTCCTTCTTACTTACGCCTTCCTGGAGGACGTTTGTTCACATAATTCATGTTGTACGAGGTCATAATCACCTTATTACTTGGTCAGTTTCGTTGGGTGGGATGTAGACACCCCAGGTAGCCTTAGGAGATATGCTTGCATGTGTGATTATTTCGTGTAAAGAATTCAGTTCCGTTTCAAGAGTCTCGGGCCCTTTAAAGGCAGGGTTTCCACTCTTGCGACACACCTGATGGATATTACTAGTTTCTGCCTCAGTAGTCGGCCAGGAGCCTATCTGACCTTCTCTCTCTCCAGAGCAGAGAACTAATATTAAACACCCTGCTTTCCTGTGCAAAAATAGTAAAATATACTACTATGGATTCTTCCTTCTGTGTTCGTACTGTGCATAACCTAGTATGCCGTTAAATGTGTGTTGTGCGCCTTATATCTATGATTGCTAATGCTTGATGTTATTGTTGAGAATCTTGTGTCTTATTGTGGTGTTCATCGTGGTTGCATCTTGTTAGTTGTCGGGTGGCGTCGTAGAGTCCAGTGTGTCTATTTCTTATCTACACACGCGCACACACTTTTAACAAAAAAAAAAAAATTGCACCTGTTGTCAGAGTTGTTGTCGTAACGAGGAGGGTCATTACAGGATCTTGCATATTCCATGTGTTTAACTCCCTTGTTTATATTAAACATTGTTACTATCACATATACATAGAAAGGGTGAACCCTCTATAGGATGCAAAGTTTATTTAATAAACGTGTTTTTTTTTTTTATTAGGTGTGCTACACATATATTTAGGTCTATTTTATACTAAGCTTGCGGAAAGATTGTGAATCTGATCAATGTATTGCATGGAATACTATGGTTGGGGAGTTGAAATCAATTTTGAGTTATAAATTTAATAGAATTTTCAAGGATGTAGCAGTATTTTCATTTTGACAGCCTATACAGAAATTTGCGGATATAAATCTCTTGATCCAAAATTTTAGAGACATAAAAGATAAAGTTTATGAAACATTGAAAATAAAAAAGTTTCTAAACTGCCCATTTTTATCCCAACTGTGCTTTCCGGCCATCATACACAAGCATCAAATTCCATTAAATTTGGTGCAGTGAATTCCATTAAAATACACACACTTTGATATTTGGTTCAGTGAACTAGTCAGAAACTTTGAAAATCAATACATTAGCATCATTGCTATTCAAGTCGATACAATTTGATTCTAGAAGATTTTTTTTACAAATTGGAATATAAAAATCCTCGAGCTTGAATCATACTCGTTGAATAATTTATTAAATGGTATAACCTAGATGATTGCTCATTTCAAAATTTTGAATTCATCCTTGATACGATTCAACAGTAACCATTTCACAACAACCAAGACTGAGAGTGACATTGTATACATTAAGTAAATTGCAAGATATTCAGCAGACTTTCTTTCCCTTTGTCAACACATAAAATCATTATAAATTCATTATAACCTAACTTTATTTATAAACTCATTATAATAAGTATTGTTTTAATTAATATATTATTACTGAGTCCAAATGAAGTTAATGACATTTAGTTTTTTTTTTTTTATAACTACGTTGGGAATCAGCCTTTTGGCATTCACCAGTGTCGAGTTAACACTCAGAAGAAAACTGGCGTTGTGAGTGAAGTTAATTTTTCTAAAATAAAATAAAGTTTGTAGCATTTATTAAAATATGAGTAAGAAATAGTTTGTACATATCTTCCCTGTCATGCACGTGATATAGTGAAGGTGTCAACAGTTGCAATGGGTTATTTGTATTACAAACTTTATTAAATGGTACGGAAGGACAGAGGCTAGCTTGACAAAATCGACTTCCCTCCAATCGAGGATTTTTCTAGCATGAGGATATCAAGATGGCCTCTCAAATATCATTAAATAATATGGACTTTACCAGACCCTTATCAATGCATGAGGAGTGGTGGTTTGATGAGGTTGTAAACCATCTCAAAAATCTATTATATGCAATCCCAGGTCATCTATCATATATTCTACTAGAGCTAGCATGTTTGTGAAGATGAAGGATATGTTATGGATGCTAAACATTATGGATAGAAGTCGATCGATCAAATGGCCACCATCTACACGCAACCTACTCTCATTCTGAGGTCATAGGAATTCATCACCTTTTAAAACATTAAAGACTGTTTGTAGACACTAACAATATAATAAAGAAAATCATTTAGGGTTAATAGATTTATCACAACTTCAATTTACTACAATACGGGATCATGCATAAATTGATGCAAATGAAAGAATACCTAATAAATAAAAGTCAAGATATTTAGATAATATTCCCACTACAATGATTGTTGATAGAACATCGGATCAAAGTCGATAACTTTGACATCTCACAATTGAAGAGTTACCAGCTAGAAATCTAAACCATGCAGTTTTCTTAGCCTTTCCTTTGACCCCATTTTACTGATTGACATCTATTTAGGGTTCAAACATGAAATTCTTATTAGACCTTCAGTGCCATGTTTTTTTTTTATTTTTTTATTTTTCCAGTAACTGGTAGTTTTTTCATTATCAAAATCCTTGTCCCTAAACCAGGTCAGCGTTCTTACAACACAAAAATAAACAGGTCTCTTGCTCCCTGAATAAAACAGAGAGTATCCGCTAACAACTTAAATTTGAGTGTTTAAACTAACTCGCCTAACAATGTGTTGATATACACAAAGTGGGTGTAAATATTCGGACATATCAGTTTCTGATAGCAGAAGAAAAAACAGGGATGCTAATACTATTAAACAAGAACAGAAACACAGGCCCATCTAATATATATGTATGTGTCCCTCACAAGATAATGCCGAACAAGAATATTTCATATTATTCCTCTCCACCTATCATTGCGACTTCTTCTATTTGACACTTTTTTTTGTATTAATATATAAGCAGCACTTGTCGGTTGGGCCATGGTCCATGGGTTTGGTGGAGTTTAAGATAATGAATGTGGGTTCTATAATTAGTTTCAATCCCTCTCCAACTCTGATTTCTATGGATGAGAGTATAATTAGTTTCAATCCTACTCCAATTTTAAAGAAGAAGAAGAAGAAGTGATTATTAAATCTACAATTGAAACTTAATTCATAACATTCAACCTTTTATTGTTTAAGGTTCCGTGAAAATGCTAAAATTGAAACCTAAAAATTATAAATTGATTTAACAACAAAAATTGTTTGACAAAACATAAATATTTAAACAGAAATTACTGCCATGATGATAATCTACAAGAGGAACGACTTGGGTTACCAAATTTGCATTGGCTCTCGAAGGTTCAAAGGAATCTATAGAGGTGCTTGGGGCATTGTAGATAGAAGTTTGTAGGGGTCGTTTATGGGCTATAGAGAGGACATAGGAGGAATTCAGTTCTTGTTAATGCAAGGAGGCATGTTTAGGATGTCGTGAGGAGTCTGAGAATTAGTCAAGACCATGATGTCTTGAGGAGCCTTAGAAATAGTCAAGAGCATGGTTATGGGGAGGGGAAGTAGAGCATATTTGCAGGGTTCTCAGCGTAGGGAATGATGTAGAAATGAGATTGCAAGGTATAGGATTCGAGCTCTCACCAGGGTTAGTTAAAAGGGTTTTGGAAAGTTGTGACGGATTTGAAGAATCTGCAGGGAGATTATTTCTGATGAAATGGTGAAAATTGCAGTTAGAAAGAGAGATTTCAAGTTCGTTGCTCACCTTTTAGCCAAAATAAAGTCGGAGGGGGTTTTGGCCTTGAAAACATTTTCATTTTTGAAGGATGACAATGGCATTATGGATGAAATGTTGCAGTCATTTTTTTTTTGAATGAAGTTTCCGAAGCCAAGGGATGCATATGGTGTTGTTGTTTTCCAATTTTGCGAAGAAAACTGTTTATAATTCATTTAGGATGCCAACTTGTTCCATAGATTTATGTTGCTCTTTCATATGCCTGGTGTGAGCCGATAAGAACATGTAGACCTGAAGAGATTCTAGAGAAAATGAGAAAATTTGGGTATAGACCTGGTGGAAATGCCTGTAATATTGTTTTGAAGGCTCTTTGGGCAGTAGGGAAAGTCGATGAGGTGTTTTCTCTCCTTGATTCAATGCAGTTGGCGGGCTATAAGCCGAATTCTCAGAACTACAACGTATTGATTTTCTCCCTGGTTGTGATCAAGAGCTTGTAGGGATCCATCAGGAGAGTTATAACCCAACCACTTTAAGATAAAGGCACTTAGCTGATCCCTGAAACACTAGCATGTTACCTGAACATGCGGGATATATGAGTTAGTGAAATGAGCCCACAATTATGATTATTGAGGTGGAATAAGTAAGGTGTGCGGTGTGCGAGCGGGGGAAGTATGTGAACCCCACGTGAAATAAAATAGTCTTGACTGAAATCTAAAGGGGAAGAGGCCTTGAAAATGAATGTAGGTAGGGCTCTGCCTGCCTCCTATTGATTGAGTAGCCTGCCTCTCAAAGATACGACACATAGATGCCAAAGAAAATAATGTTCCTATGCTGAGTGCTTCTTTGTTCCTTCTTCCTAACTGGGTGATCTGTTGGCTCTTTAACAAGCTATCAAATTGAAATAGATACTTCTATATTCTAATATGCGACTGGAAGACCTAAACCAGGGTATTGATGATATGCGAAAATCCAATTTCCTTCTGCACCAGGATCTTAGCATGGCCTATCCACCCCATAAGCAGTTGTGCTCTATTGGGTGAATAAATCAAATAAGTTTATTGCTATCGAAGAATCCACCCTCCTAATATGAGTTGGAAGTGCGGGCTTACAGAATGGGGGATGCTAGACTGTTCCTTCTTGGGTGCCTATGAAATTGAAGATGGACATGGGGCATTGCAGTTGCAACATGGAAGGGTAGTGCAAGAAGGATTTACTCACTCCCAGACAAAAGACTTACACTACTATTATTCTGGCACTTGATAGGATCAGAGATTGTGTAAAAGCTTATGATATGGTGAATTTTATCAATGAGAAAGATTTCCCCTTTAGTTTTCACAATTACCAAATGGTGGTTGAGATGTGCTATGAAAACTTTGAATGTGCAGCAGTGGCCAATATTCTCATTCAAATGACTGATAAGGGCCTTATTCCATATGTAGAGCTTCATCAGAGAGTCTTCCATAGCCTTGTTAGGAAAGGTGAGCATGAGCTAGCATGGTGATTGCACATAAATCTAATGCAGATGAGGTCCTAAAGACACCCGCCCAGCCCCTGGGGAAAAGAGTACACCATTCCACATATTGAGAGAGTTGGCTCCACTTGATCAAATTTGTCTTCTATTCTTTCTATTGATTGAAAAGCGCATCTTGAAGAAAAGTAGCAGACTTAATTACTTGAGAGAGTGGCAGATCTGTATTTCTCTTATGGACATCAAAAGACACAGATTGAGATTTTCCTAATTTATTCGTCCTGTGATGACCTTGGGAAGATCAATTGATGATACCTCAGATACTAGTGTTGCTAAATTGTTATCCTCAACTACAAATTTAAAATATTTTGTTCCAAGTAGCAAGTTTTGTGTTGCATCCTTTTACAGGACATGGGTGGATCTTTCAACATGTATTGAAGAGATCTGGAGCCGAGTGATGCTAAGAAGAAGTGATTTGATAATAGAGAATTTTAATATACCAAAAGAAAAACATGAAATACCAAATGGATTAATAAAGTGGACACTCAAAGGTAGTAGATTACTGAGAGAACAATTTCGCAAGGGATCGCTGAAGTGCATACTATGACATGGGACCTGTCTAGTTTATAGAAAACTTTCTACTGGTCTAAGATCAAATTTTCAAAACTCTAATCATGCCTTGTAACAACCCAAATTGGTACAAATACAAAATTTTGTTGTGGGTGGTCAAGCCGAGGTTTTAGTTTTGAAACCGAGCTCTGATACCATGTGTAGCACCCATCAAGGATGTTAAACAATTAACCATTCATTTAAATACTTACACATTAACAAATTTGTTTTAGCATGATTTCATTGTTTTTCTTTTTTTATTTACACATTTCTTCTACATCTTCTTGATGATAAATCTAAATCACATGATGAACTAAGTAGTAGGTTAACTTTAATATTAAGAAATTAAAACATATGTATATACAAAATATCAATAACAAAATACCATTGAAAAATACCTCTTCCTTAGTTTGTCGAAGCTCATTAATTGGAATGTAGTCCTAGGGGATTCCAAGCATTATTTTCCCGCTTTCCCAAAGTGAAACAACAGAATCCTCCCTGCCAACTAGGAGCCTAGAAGGCTTCCTAGATCCAAGAAACCTTTTGATTTATTGGCCCTCCGTGCCCATGACTCCAAGAAAAGAAAAGGACAAATGCTCAAAGAAAACTATCACAAGAATTATATCTTCCAAGAATTTCACAACTCTCATCATGCTCAAACCTCTCCATCCTCTCCTCCTTTCTACTTCTTCTCCATATTTATAAAGTTTCCATACACACTTCCCCAAGTATCCTCAACCTCCCTTATCTAGATATTTTGGGAAAATATTAAAATAAAAGTAAATATAAATGACTTGCATTAAACAATAATAAATAAAACAAAGTATTTATTTTCATGCTATATAATAAATGTTATTTGATAATTTTCCCTTAAATGTACATAATACTCCACTATGCTAATTTAATTCATCATACCTACCATCTATCAAATTCAAGAAAGTATTTAATGCTTCTAGATATTTGTATGCAATATAATTTAGATATTCAATAAACATTCAATTAAATAGTTAATAATTTACATTAATAATTATACTAGTGTACATGGGTAGGGTATGTGTGCGTAGCTAGAGGACACATATCTCATGAATGCACTAACAATAAACAATCATTTCTTCTAGTGCATAGTTCCTATATGATCACCAAGACATGTACGACAACAGATCAAGTAATGCATCATTTAATAATCTGAACAAACTAAATTGCAGCAATTCATCAATAAATTATTGCCACACTTAAAAATATCACTAGGAAATAAAAGAGGGTTTTAAACATGGTAGGAACCAAGTGAGTAAACAATAGTGGCATCTCTAATCCCTAATCAGTATTCTCAACTAACATCAAAGCATCCTTCCTTCCTAACCTACTTCCATCTTCCATCCTATCATTTCCTCTGTTGGACTAAGGTGGAGCATCAACTATATTGACCTAACTCCGGATAGAACCCATAAGAGGAAGTGTCATACATCTCGACCAAGATTCCCCAACAGGCAACTAGTAGTCGTCATCACATGTCTAGGGAAGTGTGACTTCACACAGCCTTCCCACGACTCTAGGTTTCGGAGGATAAATGGTGGGAAATACCTCCACCCCTCCTCATAGAACTAGGGTCAACACCCTACATCAATACATACTGTGCAAGTACTATTATTAGAGTCACGTCATCAAACATCCACTCTGGGAAAGTCGTGTGTCCTATCAAAACCACACTTACCACAAATCATAGAAATATTTGAAACCATAAATTAAACCATAAGTACAACTTATAACATACATTATCTTCTTGATGTCTACGACATTCGCGTTACCTCATCATTGTAGTCATTTGGCTATCACATAGCTCATCAACCTGTAGGTTAGTTTATCAAGAACTCATGCCTATGCATATACATCATAATTTCATATACGAATCCATATCCGTATTGGTGTTCAATTAATAAATCTATGTGTATTTTTATCATGGCTTGCCTTTGTTATGCATTCATAACATAAATTTGAGTCGATATCCATGTACCTAAATTTCATATCTTAATTTTCATGTTTAAACAAATCAAAGAGTTATCATCATCATGAGCATATAACAATGAAAATAATAGTATGCAACACATAAATAGGTCAATATGTACACTTGTCAAATGTCTATATCAACGTTTTTGAGTCCAAATAGTTGTTTAAGCAATGAATTACTAAGATGATAAAGATCAAGGTTCTAACTACCTAAAGCCTAAATATGGGGCATTATAACTGTGCTCCACCCCCCCTTAAATATAAAAATAAAAGAAAACAAGTTGCATAAATTTGGTGAAGGATATTTGTATAAGCAAACCAAGGATGATTTTGTGGATGTATATCCACAACAATTGTAGAACTAGCTAGTTTCTTCAGATCCTGTACTATGTCTACCCGGAAATCTGTTACAAATGTTTCTTGGGTTGTCCCAAAGATCCTTTCTCTAACATCCCTTTTCTTTGTTATATTTTTGAAGAGCATAAGAGGAAACTTTCCTTTATGCAAATGTTGTTCCACTGACAAAAAAAAAATTTAATAGGTAATGAACAATTGCAGCTGCAAGATGGAACAATGCAATATTTTTGTAACTTACATGAGATACATGCACATGCAAAAGTAAAAGACAAAACTGGATATGGAAAATGATACCATTGCCTTGTCGTTGTCCGAATCTCCATAATTTATATGGAGAATGTGTTGCGAGCCAAGTTTTCATGCCAGTGTGACAGTTGCACCAATGGTTCCGATTAGGTATATATCATTGTTCTGTGAAATCTAGTTGATAGTCGTGTTTGGGAAAAAATTATATTCTTAACAATCAACAAGAATTTTTTCCACAATACTTGTTTCATTCAGTGAAATAATCCGATCAAAATCATCATAGTCATATACTATTTTGGGCAATATATTAAAATTTTTAATGGATATCCCATTACCAAGGAGTATCTTTTATGCATGTCTCTGGACAAGTTGTGTAGGAATAGTTAGTGTCACTTTCATCATGGCCTCTGTGTCTGTCATGTCAACACACATAATGGATCTAGTTTTGTTTTCCTTGTCCAAGTAGGTGCTATAGATGACCATTATGTCCCTAATGAACACTTTCCCAATTCTACAGTTGTTCAATCCCTCTATTGATAGTACTTTGGGTGTTACAACTCTAGACCTCGTGACAATTTTTGAATAGGAAAAACTAAAGTGAATGGTAGTGTGCATTTATTTTTTGTATTCTCTTTTCACTTGCATAAGTCTACAAGTAGACGCATGGCTTCAATGAACTATGGATCCAGATTTTTTCAACCACACCTCTTAGTCTGTGGAACCTGCGCTATGTTCAGTGTCTTGCTTGTACTTGTTGATACTTCTTGTGAACTGAAAACCATGTATTACATATGACATCAACATATTCACCATGCCATAGATGAATAAATAGTCGAGGATATTTTTTTGGTAAAAATACAAACCTTTGTCCTTGTCAGTCTACTGATGTCTGGGATGACTAACTGCTCATGGTCATGTCACTAGTCCAACTTTTTCTGATGCAAGCATGTGTAGATGAACATCAGAAGGACTAAACAGGAATATGCATTATATATTGTCTATAATAGTTCTTAATGTCACATGCATGGTGGAAGGAGATGGAATACGAAATAGGGTGTCAAAGAATATACTCAAGAAACATGAGGACCCGAGAATCAAATTCTATTCCTTTGGTTTTTTCACTGGAAAAATGTGTAACAGTAAACATCGCATGATGGCGGGGCATGAAGCACAATCTATATATCGCGGACCCCCGAAAGCTAGGGGAGAAATATTGAACCCGCTAGCCCGACACTTGCAATCGAAAAAGTGGGTAAGTATGGAATAAGGTAGAAGCATGACCATAAATATGAAACCGTTAGTCCGCCAACCAGTGCACAAAGGAATTTTCGAAAAGACCACTAAGTAGAGAAATTAGAAAAAAACAAGGGATAATAGAAAATGGAAAATGTAGAAATGGGGAGGGCAGAAAAACCCATTGCTTTCAGGTCATCATTTTCTAGTCTAATATTATATGCCCCCACTCAGTTTGCATATTTATATTATTACCACATTTGGTTTACCTTTTCAAATATTTCACCACGGAACCCTCTACTATTGCACCAAACAATTCATCTTCCTTTCCAACCAACCTGTTTCTTCCAAGGTAGCAACATCGAATATACAATGGACATGAAGGCCAATTAGTAGGAAGACAGACATGTAAAAGAAAGAAAAAAAATTCTATTTATTCCAATGTAACAACAAAAAAAATACGGTTGACATGAGAATATGCATAAAGATATGCAGTATATAAATACAGGTAAACCCAAAAAAAATAGAACCATATTAAAAAAAGAAGGGAAAAAAAAAGTTGCAGTGCAACAGAACAAGCACAAAAAATATACAGACAATAAACAAAATACTTAACACTGGAATATGAAATAATAGTATAGGTATGCACCTTTGCAACTCCTCACCTACATTACCACCAAAGAGCCCATAGTCCTCTCCATCCATTTTGTTTGTTTAAATGTAGTAATGCAGGAAAAATACAATGAACATGATGGATGTTATTATGCAAGAAGACATGTAATGAAGATAAGTTATTATTTAGGATGGCACAGATGAAATAACAATACAATCATGTACCTTTCTATCTCCTCCTCAACCGATGCAGTCAAGACTCCGTCATTTTCTCCAGCTATTATGTTTGTTTGAATGTGGGAACACACAAAATATTGAACATGAATGGAAGTTGATATGCACTGTTGAACACGTAATATTCAAATACACTAAATGAGACTCAATGAATATAATAAAAGATAGGAAGAAACATCAACCTTTGTGCTTCTCCATCCATAGATGTAAATATGTTTTTTTTTCCTTGCCCAAAATATATTACAAGCCACCAAATATTAAGAAATCGCATGGCTGTAGCTAAACAATTTTTGGTTTTCCATGGAAAAGTAACCGAATATGATTCCACCCATGGAAATACGTGTTATTTATTCTCTACACATATTCTTGATCCCATGATACGAGATTTTTCTTTTTCATGGCACACTACCCAAACATGCTTCTAGACATGGAAATATAATTTTGCAGCATCTTTGTTGTACATATCATATCTCAAGTACAAGAAAAATTGTATCGTGGGCACACCAGTCTTTGTAGAGGATAAAGAACATGTATTTTCATATGGGCACATTTCACCATATATTCTTTATAAGTGCATCTTGCATATGTTTTATTTAAAAAAAAAAACTAGCGGTTATTGCAATTTCACATGTACTTCTCGAACAATTTTCGATGCAACAATTTTCTATCATGTCAACATTGAAGCACCATAAAAATATCACAGCAGAAAATATATCGACCTCACCATACAGGGAAAATAACATAACTTCATGTCCACTCGTGGGTGCAAGGGATCAACACTGTAAAGCACCAAAAAATAACAATAGTATATATATATATATAAATAGCTCCAACTGCTCGCGCAGAACACTAACTCTGCAAAGTCGAACAAAACAAAAGAAAATAGCAAGGATCAAACCAACGAAAAAGTATGAATAGGCCCATTGCAAACCTAATGCCCCAAATCGTAAACTTGAGCGAAACAAACACAACCAGCAACTGACAAACCAACGAATAAGCACCGAACAAGTAAACACCCTATGTATCTCCAATGATTATGAAAATGCAGCCAACGAACAAAAGGAACAAGAAACATATGAAAAGCATGCCAATAGAAATAAGAAAACATTCTTACTTGCAAACTGCCAACAATGAACAACAAAGAAGGAATAGGAAATGAATATATGGCATGGAAAATTAATCTGAAATGATGAAAGGAAGAAGTGCAGGTCGAATTATGAACCAAACAAAAAACATGTGACATCCCCAAATAAATTAATTTTGAAATTCAAAAATTGTTAGAAAATTATTCCATTTTTGGTAAATTCGAATTTAGAATTTTTTTGTCATTTATGGCAATTCTGAATTTCAAATTTGATAAATTTTAATTAATTATTATGATTATTGGGAAGAGACCTGATTTGACCCAACTAGTTATTTGACTATGACATTTGTATGCAAACAAAATATTGTTTTAATTATTGCAGGAGGACAAATGGAATAGCCATGTTAAATTCAGTTGACCATGACTCCATGAGTGGGGAATATGTTGGAGCTACCTCTCGGTTGATTGTTACAAGTGGCAAATCAGGGATTTGGCCATTGGTAGCCCCTAAAAATCAGGGATTTAGAAAGCTGTGAAAATTCCCAAGGGAGGGAAAGAGACCTAGGGAAAAATATTGTTATGATAAAGAACATATGTGAGGAGGGAGGACACTGTCTAGTATGTTGGAAGGAAGAATTAGTGTGTACTTGTTGTTATGAACACTAAACATTAAGTTCGAGGAAAGGAGAATACCTATAGAGAGAGGAAGACATTGTTGAAGGGGAGATTCCAAGTTTTCCCTCATGCATTCATGGTCACTCTAGGGGGGTGAATCAGAGAAAGAAATTGGGCTTCCTTGTTCTATGGTTGGGAGGAATGTGAATGTTCCCTTTGTCTTCCCATGAACTAGTTCAGATATGTAATCTTTTCCTTCTCTGTTAGAATGATAGTATATCTGATGTAATGTATTTACTGTATCTAAATTGAATTATTTCTATCTCTGTGAAGTGAATTACTCTGTATAGACACAATAACTTGAGTGAAAAATATGCTATTATACGAATGTGTGAAGTCCAATTTTTGATAGAATAGTTTATAAATAAATTCCCGAAATCAATTCATGAGCATCTCTTTATGAATGGATTAGACTCTATACGAAAGTTTTAGAAATCATTTGATTTTATTTTTGGAAAATCAAGTGGATTGGTGTGATTAAATTCTAGAAGTAACCATTTTCTGTAATTGGACTTCTGTTATAATAGAGGTATTTCTTGTACATTGAAATTTTTGGTATAAAACATCTAGACATGAACATATTGAAAACTAGTCTATATGTATATATGAAGTAAGTATTTTTCAGCGATTACAAACTCAGAGTCATAAATTTAATCAGGACGTTATCTACAACTTAGTGTGTATTTAAGCCTTTAGACACCAATGCTTTTCCACGATATATCTATATCACATATAGCCAATTATATGTCTAATTACTATTGGCAGAGATTATAATGAAATCCATAACCTAATGTCTGCATAAGAAAATATGTATATATATGTATATATTGATACTGATCTTGAATTCTTGATAGACATGCAACCACAACTATAAATCAAATTCATAGGCGATGGAATACTCTAGTTAAAGCAACAACCGATGTACTTCATTCAACATAAATCAAATATAGTAGACCAAAAGATATCAATAACTCCATTATTAAACTCTGGGAATTTTTTTTCTTTCTGTAACGGAATAAGCCAATGGCATAAGACAGAGTTGAGTTGCATAAATAAAAAGTATTGTGTTCGAAATCGAAGGACAAAATCACTTTGTCATAGATGATCATTCTGAGTAATCTTGGCTAGGATTACCTTTCAATAACTAAAGAACAAAAAAAAGTGTATTACACAGTTGACCAGATCTAAATTCAAATACAGACTCAATACATATACAAGAACTGGCGTTATGCCATTAATGGAAAAACTACCACAAAGGTTTAATCCAACAAACATTACAATAGAAAAGGAACTAATTATAACAGAGCTAGTTGAATCATGATCTCCTTGGATGATGGTAGAACCTGTAGAGTTAGCCTGAGATGTGAGAGGTTCGGAACCCAAATACCTTTTACGTAGGAGGCAGTGGCAGGTATCTGAGACTTGCACTGACGGAGACCCTACAAGAAAACAAATCTTGTAATCATTAGTCATTATTTGAGGAATAGGTAACAAAAGAAAAGTAGTTGAAATAAAACAATAAAATTTAAACCACTGATTTCCTTTCCAGAAATATACTTATCTTATGATGCATAGGTTCGAATCCTTGCCCCTTCACCTGTTGTCTGATTTGATGTTTGGGTCGAGGGAGGAGTTCGCATTACAATATCTAATGGGTCCTCACAATAGGAAGGCCCATCATTAGTGACAATAACAAGTTTTATAAGTTCCCTCTCACAAATAATTAATCAATAGAGAAACCCTTAACTTGTAAACTGTACAAAATTGCCACAAGAGAAAGCCGAAGCAATAACACAAACTTTTGATACAGAATATAGATGTGATTAAAGAGTTAAGTTTAACTCAGTCCTAAACCAAAATGAATAAATATAATCAACAGTAACAGCAAAGTCATCACGCTATGGTATTCAAATGAAGGACATGAATCATCGCTCATCAAGGTGACAAGGTTTCGCTACACACACAAAATGATTATATGTCATAGGACTTCGGATAAAATATTCAAGGTATGAAGAAGATGGAAGATAGAAATGGTAAGAGAAAACTAGACGAGGGTCTGATAAACCTTATGGATAAGAGCTAGTTAAAGTTTTCCTAGGATAACATCAACAAGTGGGCATGTGTGCGAACTTGGAGCCTTGTGATAATTAAAATGAGTTGCACTTGTATTGTAAGACTACCCTTATGTATGTAGCCTATATGGATATGGGTAAATATTAAAGGAAGGAGGGGGTTTTCCGAAGTCTTGGTGACATTTCCTTATAACCTTTCTACTCATGACATAAATAGGGAATCTTGTGGTAAGTAGAATTCTAGGAGTTTGTAACAAGGATTTCTTTTTATAATATAATTTTAAAGAAAAGTTTTTTTACAGAGTTTTGATGCAGGAGCATCTCCCACATCAAGCGAGCCAGAGCAGAAGTGGAGGACAGCTGGACAAGCGCCAGCACAAATTTTGAAATCACCTTGGAGCTATTGCGTGAACATTAACATGGCAATTTAATGAAGCGCACTTGTACATTGTAAATGGACCTTGAGTGGATTGCTCTCGTCCTTAGTAGGTAGAAAGGCATTTAAAGATAGTTAATGTAAAGTAGATAGAATTTAATTCTAGACTAGACAGTTTGTAGAGCGCAAGAGGGAAACGGGATATAGACACCCTCATTGTGCATTTGTATGATTATTCTAGAGAAGAGCATAAAGAAGATAGAGAGAGCTATGAAGAACACCCATGTACAAACATTTGGATTAATAGAAGAAATATTGGTCCAAAATCATGGTTTTGTGTCTATTCTCTGTGTATTGATGTGGATATGCTCATGAATGTTTTCTTCTAGTCATACATTTGCTTTTATATGTTGTGTATGTGATTTCATGTTCGAATGTGAAGTTTGAGAGGAAGTGGAATGAGTTTCAATTGTTTTTCTATTTGAGAAAAAGTTCCTGCAAGGAGTGCAGCTGAAGTCGTCCGCAAGGAGTGCGTTGACAGAAGGCTCAGATAGTCTAATTCTTGTTCTCATTCACCCAGAAGTGAATTTGGGTCGCGGAAGCCGTGCAAGGAGTGCGCAGGCCAGGCTAAGTCTCAAAGTTGCGATTCTGAGCAGAGGAATTGAAGGATTGTTGCTGCAGTTGTGCGCAGAGTCAAGGAACTTCAACACTTAGATGTGATTGAAGATTTTTCCGCAAGGAGTGCATGCAAGAGTTTTCCTGAAGGCTTCGAAGATGATGGGAAATATTAGGAGGGATAGACCTTTGGATTTATTGAAGGATAGTGCAGAGTATTTGTGCCTTGAAGGTTGGCAAGAAGCGTCGCAAGTTTGGGTGTAGGCGGATAAGTTCATGGAGGAACACTTAGTCATTTCGTAGGTTTCACCAGGAGAAACGGACAGTCGAAATTCTTCGAGGAGAATTCGCGAATTTCCGTGAGCCATCAGATTTTGGAGAGGTGAAGGGAAGATACGACAACGTATTCCAAAGAGGTTAAAAGCTCAGGAGGGGCAGAACCGTTGATCCGAGCCACAAGGGCCATTGAATCTATGCGTGGATTCAGATATCAGGGTTTCATCAGTTGAAACTCCATAAACTTGCCACAATGATCGCAAAATTGCGATATGCGATATCCCGATGACTACAAAGATATTGTGGGACCAAAGGATTAAGTAAGCAGACAGGTGGCACATCACACGTTGGTATTTCGTGAGTATAAGGGCTGAGAACTTGGTGTCAAGGGTCGTGAAGCGTGAGGACACGAGAAGCGGAGAAGTGACGAGAAGACTAGGAGCCATCCATCTGAGGAGGACAAGTGGAAAAGATCGAAAGATATCACAAACTTGGAAGTTAACAGGGTGAGAGCCCAAGCATTGGGTACTCCAAGTCATGAAGACACGAGGAGCGAGGACGAAGGATAGTCGTTGGATCTTGGTCGTAGGAGGATCACTGGATAATAATCCCTTCGCATTTCGGTGTTTTGGGTAACCCAGGGTGAGAGGATCTTGTCTCAACATAAGAGGTCACGAAGTCGCGAGTTGCGACAGGGAGTATTTAGAAGTTTCGGCGCATCGGGACTCAGGAGTCGGAGAATCGAGTTGCTTGACACTGCGAGTGCCGAACTCGCGATAGGAGAAGCTCTGAAAGGTAAGGGAAAGGTCAGTGTTGACTGAGGTGTCGGGTCTTGGGGATCTGAGAGTGCAAATTTTGACCACTGACCTTGCGAAGCCGCGAAATACGATCCTCCGAGTGCAGATAGGGGATCGCACAGAGATTTCTGTGGGTGAATATTTCTTGATAGGGAAATATAAGGAATGTTAGAGTTCTTCGGGCTGAAAGAAAAAGAGAAGATCATGTGAACCGACATGTTATGAGGAGTGTGTTTGCGTCAGTTTGGTATCAGAGCCCAGAAAGAGTCTTTTCTTTCTGTAGCAGAGAAGAAGAAAAATTCACCATGCCACCGAGGAGAGAAAGGAAATCACCAGAGGATAGGGAAGTACAGTGAAGGAGAGGCAGGCAGGTAACAGATCCAGTCATGGAGAGACAAATGCCTGATCTTCGTGCTAGAATGGAAGACATGGAGATAGAACAAAGACGCGGAGTCGGTGCTAGGGATCTCAGTGATTCCGATGTTGAAGAGGAGGCTAGACATGAAGAAGGAGAGGTCATAGTAGAATATGCATCAAACGAGCATTTGGTCAAAGCTATTGCCAGGATGGGTGCAAGAGTGAAGATGGACATTCCAGTTTATGAGGGAAGCTTGGATGCAGAGGAGCTTCTAGATTGGATTAGAGCTCTAGATACTTACTTCGACTACGAAGATGTCGAAGAAGACAAGAAATTCAAGCATGATGTCACATGCTTGAGGGAACATGCAGCATTGTGGTGGAATGAGCTACAAGATGACAAACACTACAAAGGCAAGAAGAAGATCAAGAGCTGGGATAGGATGATCGCGAAGATGAAAGAAAAATTCATCCCGAGAGACTACCAGATTACTCTATTCAGGAGGATGCAGAACCTGAGATAGAAGTCGATGACGATAAAAGAATACACGGAGGAATTCTATCGACTGAATATCAGGGTAGGTCATCGGGAGAGAGATGATGAAAAAGTTGCTAGATATATGAATGGCCTGAGATATGATATCCAGGATGAGATGAGCATGGTAACCATCTGAACGATGGAAGATGCTTATCAGATGGCTCTGAAAGAAGAAGAGAAGCTGAGCCAAATGAGGAGTCAAAGGGGAAGAGGTAGAAGTCAGCCCAGAGGCAAGTCAATTACCCAGGAAAAATACCAGAAGCCCAAGGAGGAATGGAAGAAACCTCAGAATCGCAAAGAGAGAGGTGGAAGTTCACAGCATGGGCAATAAAATGAGTAGAGAGGACAACATAATGAACAGAGAGGAGATCATGCTGATGGAAATACTTTTCCTCGTACTAGAGGTAGAGGTGGAGGAAGAGGTGGAGTAATTAAGTGTTTCACATGTGGAAATAACGGGCACAAGTATTATGAGTGTCCAGATAAAAATAAATATGGTGGAGAAGCTCACATGACTGAGGCAGAGAGGCAGGATGTTGAGGCAGAAGACGTTGAAGGTGGAAGGTCGCTGATGATGCGAAAATATTTTTTGACACCCAAGAAGGAGGTGGAGAGTTCAGTCTAAAGGACCAGAATTTTTAAGACTTCTTGTAAGACCAAGGACATGGTATGCAAGGTTATCGTAGATAGTGGGAGCACTGATAATCTCGTTTCAACTAAGATGGTAGAAAAGGTGGAGCTGGAGACGAGTGAACATCCAAGCCCATACCGAATTTCTTGGTTGCAGAAGGGACATCAGGTAACTATCACTAAACAGTGCTTGGTTGAGTTCAAGATCGGTGGATATAATGATAGGATCTTATGTTATGTTATCCCTATGGATGTTTGTCATTTATTTCTTGGCAGACCATGGCAATATGACAGAAATGTAATTCATGATGGGAGAATGAATACATATACTTTAGAGAAGAATGGGAGAACCCATATGTTGCTTCCGATTAAGGATAAAGAGGTGAAGATGGAGGTAAGAAACACTGTACTTCTCATGAGTGGGAAGGATATTCTTATAGAGGTAAAGAAGAAAGAAGAACCGCAATTCTTTGTGGTCAGAAAACCGAGGATTGTTCTGACTAGCACAAGAGTGGATGATTTTCCAGGAGAAATTCAGGAACTCTTGGAAGAGTTCGCTGACATCGTGATGGACGAATTACCTCGTTCATTGCTGCCGATGAGGAGTGTGAGTCCCCATATTGACGAAGGTTGGCAAGAAGCGTCGCAAGTTTGCATGCAGGTGGATAAGTTCGTGGAGGAACACTTAGTCATTTCACAGGTTTCACTAGGAGAAACAGATGGTCAAAATTCTTCGAGGAGAATTCACGAATTTCCATGAGCCATGAAATCTTGGAGAGGTACAGGGAAGATACGGCGACATATTCCCAAGAGGTTAAAAGCTTAGGAGGGTTAGAACTGTTGATCCGAGCCACAAGGGCCATTGGATCTATGCGTGGATTCACATATCGGGGTTTCATGGGTTGAAACTCTGTAAACTCGCCATAGAGATCATGAAATCACGATATCCCGATGACTACGAAGACATTGTGGGACCATAGGATTCGATAAGTGGACAGGTGGCACATCGCACGTCGAGATTTCATGAGTCGAAGGGATGAGAACTTGGTGTCAAGGGTCGCAAAGTGCAAGGACATGAGAAGCAATGAAGTGACGAGAAGACTGGGAGCCATCCATCTGAGGAGGACAGGTGGCAGAGATCGAAAGATCTTGCGAACTTGAAAGTTCACAGGGTCAGAGCCAAAGCATTGGGTACTCCAAGTCACGAAGACGCAAGGAGTGAGGAAGAAGGATAGCCATTGGATCTGGGTCACAGGAGGACCATTGGATCAGAATCCCGTCACATTTCAGCGTTTCGGGGAACCCAGGGTGAGAGGATCTCGTCTCGACATAAGAAGTCGCGAAGTCACGAGTTGCGACAGGGAGTATTGAGAAGTTTCGGCGCATCGGGACTCGGGGGTCAGAGAATCAAGTTTCTTGACACTGCGAGTGTCAAAATCGCGATAGGAGAAGCTCCGACAGGTATGGGAAAGGTCAACGTTGACTGAGGTGTTGGTTCTCGGGGATCCGAGAGTGAAAAGCTCAACCACTGACCTCGCGAAGCCACGAAATCCAATCCTCCAAGTGCAGAGAGGGGATCGCACGGAGATTTTTGTGGGTGAAGATTTCCTGATAGGGAAATAGAAGGAACGTTAGAGTTCTTTGGGCCGAAAGAAAAAGAGAAGATCCTGTGAGCTGACGTGTTCCAAGGAGCGCGTTTGCGTCAAGTTTCATAACCAAGTAAAAAATAGAGTTGCATAACTAGGACCCCTTTTATTACCAACAAACTATATAAACCAATTTTTTCTTTGTTGTAAACATGAGGTTCATTACATATGGTATCAGAGCGAAAGTTACAACACTTGGACCTTGAACAATGCAATCTAATTTACTTAAGTATATAAGTTTGTTCATGAAAAACTAATAAAACCTTTATTGTTACAAACATAAAACCCTTTATGTTTTGTATTAATTAGGGCAGCTTGGGATGATACAGAAATCAGAATTGAAGGAAATGCGGAGCAGAGACCTCTTGGAGATCCAAGACAGAACAATGACAAGATCACCTACGGAGTGTTGTAAACAATGAGGAGTCTTATTGTTGAGATGTAGGTTTTTAAAGTCGACAATGAGAAATTGTAGAAAGCACAGCATGAACAACAAGAGATAAATGAAGTCATGTTGCACAGTATAGTGAGAAATAAAATCCCAAAGGAAGATAACAATGAAGAAAAAGTCAGAAAAAGGTCCCCTAAGAACTTTGGGCCAGAAGAAGAAAAAGGAGACAGTTCATATGAGGGCACGTCGTCAACTGAAGAAAAAAAAAACAGAAAGAAAAAGAAAACTAGTAGACCACCTTTAAGGAGAATTTAAGAAAATTAAACCAGCTACCTTCAATGGAGAATCCAAAACAGGGGAGGAATATGAAGCTTGGTTATTAGACATCAAAAAATATTTCCAGATATACAATTACTCCAAAAATATGAAGGTAAGAATGGCCATTTACAATCAGAAAGGAAAGGCCAACATTTTGTGGCAAGATCTGAAGTTGGCTAAGGGCTTAAAAGAGAAACAAATGGAATTGTCGGACTTCAAGAAATAATACCTATCTGAAAGCTACTATTAAAGGAAAACAAAATAATTTTATGAGTTACGACTTGGTGAGATGGAAATGGAGGATCTTATAAACAAATTCTTGGAATCACTAAGATTTGTACCTTATATCCGGGAGGACAAGGTAAAATTCCAGCGGTTCTTAAGTTGTCTACCACAGTCCTACAAGGATAGAATTGAGTTTGACAACCCCAAGTCCTTGAGTGAAGTATTCAGGAAACCACAAATGTTTTATGACCAGTACAAACAATGGGTAGAGTTTACAAAATCTTAGAAGGATAAGAAACAAGATCAAATGAACCAATGGAAGAAGGGATACCAACAAACTATTTATCAGAATGCAGCAAAAAATTTTCCTAGGAAAGACTTTCACTCCAATCACCCAAGTACGCAAGGAAATGGTAAAGCACCAGTAAATATGGGAACAAATAAATTTGGGGACAATCCCCGTGAACCATTAAAGTGTTGGGAATGTGGAGAACCTCATCTAAGGAGGAACCATCCACGTATAAATCCAACAAACAAAAATGTCGTTCATAATTTGCAGGATTCGTCAACAGAGGGTGATGTGGGAAAAATCTTTCACTGAATAAATGTAATCGTAGATGGTTGGAAAGCTAACCACTAGTCCTCTGTGGTGGAAATCGAAGGTAAAATCAATAACACTCAAATTTCTGTTTTAATTGATCTCATAGATACATTAAGTTATATCACTCCTGGTGTAGTAGAGTCAAATAAACTCAAGAAGGTGAAACATGCAAAATCATGGCTGGTACAATTAGGAATGGGAACAAAAAGGAAAGTGGTTGATTTTATTCCTAATTTTGAATTCAGTTTAGATGGTAAAAAAATAAAAACAAATCTTAATATTTTTCCACTAGGATCTTGTGATGTGATTATCGGAATGGTTTGGCTAGAAAAGCACAAAGAAGTTCTCGATTTTTATACAAATACACTTAATTATAAAGACGATTATGATACTACTAGAACATCCCAAGGTATACAAAAACTAGTATCAGTTAGAAAAGTCACAGCAATGCAATTCAAGAAATGCATGAGAAAGGGGTGTCAAGTTTACACCATCCAAATAACGAATCTGTTATGAAAAGAAGATAATCCTAACTTAGAAGACTTTTTTGTCCTACATAAATTTAGAGACTTGTTTGTTGACGAGATACTAGAATTACCTACTAGAAGAGAAATAGACTTCTCCATAGACTTGCTACCTGGATCAACTCCTATCTCAAAAGCACCTTACTGAATGCGTTTAGCAGAATTGACCGAATTAAAAATACAACTGCAGGAATTGTTGGACAAAGAGTATATTAGACTGAGTGTTTCACCATGATGAGCACCATTCCTCTTTGTGAAAAAGAAATAAGGTACTATAAGACTATGTATCGATTATAGACAATTGAACAAAATGACTATTAAGAACAAATACCCCTTACCTAGGATAAATGATCTGTTCGATCAAGTAGGTGGGGCCAAGATATTTTCAAAGTTGGATTTATGATCCAGTTATCATCAAGTTAGAATAAAATATGAGGACATAAACAAAACAACTTTTCGAACAAGATATGGAAACTACAAATTTGTAGTCATACCTTTCGGACTCACTAATGCACCTGCCACATTTATGTGCCTAGTGAATAGTATATTCAGTCAATACTTAGATAAGCTCGTATTGGTATTTATTGATGATATTCTGGTTTACTCTAAAACATGAAAAGAACACGAAGAACACTTAAGAATAGTTATGAAAACTTTGAGGAAGCACAAACTATACGCTAAATTCAATAAGTGTGAATTTTATCAAAAGAAGATACAATACCTAGGACATGTAATTTCAGCAAAAAGCATTGCAGTCGACCCTGAGAAAATAATATTCATCATGGAATGGATGATACCTAAGGATGCAGAAGATATCCAGTCATTCATGGGAATCACCAGATATTACTGCAGATTTATAGAAGGGTTTTCCAAAATAGCTTACCCTATCACATCATTACAAAAGAAATGGACCAGGTTCAACTGGTCACAGAAGTGTCAAGATAGTTTTAGCAATTTGAAGTAGTTATTGAAAAACGCACCCATATTGAAGGTAGAATACCCAAATAAATACTTTATCATTTGTGTTGATGCGAGTAAAGAAGGACTAAGTGGTGTCCTAACTCAAGAAGGACACATGATTTATTATGAGTCCCGAAAATTAAAAGAACATGAGAGAAACTACGTTACTCATCACTTACAATTGGCAGCAGTAATAAATTTCTTAAAAATGTGGTGACACTACATAATGGGCATAAAGTTTCTATTATAGAGAAATAATAGTGGGGTGAAATATTTGTTTAGCCAGCCAGATCTTAATGCAAGGCAATCCAGGTGGCTAGCCTTCTTGATCGAATTTGAGTTTGAGGTAAGACATATCAAGGGTAAGGAAAATAAGGTAGTAGATGCGCTAAGAATAAGATTCCATGGGTTATTTGAAGTAAACATCAGTAGGGAAGAAAGTTATATGGAACAAAGAATAAGGACATCAGGTGTTAATGACAAAAAATACGCCAAGATAGTGGCAGAATTACAAAACACTAGAACAAACTTAGATAAACCAAATCTGAGTATCGATAAAAATGGGCTACTACGATTTAAAAACAGACTATACATACCCAATTCAGCATAATTAAAGATAACATTTTTTTATGAAGTGCATAAGAAACTGTATTTTGGTCATCCAGGATACCAGAAAACGATAAAAACACTTAGGAAATTATTTTATTGGCCTAATATGAAGGGACAAACAGTAGAATACTTGGCTAGGTGCCAAGATTGTCAGTAGGTAAAGGCCAAACACCAGCCTCCAGACGACCTATTACAACCATTACTAATTCCAGAATGGAAATGGGAGACCATATCGCTGGACTTTATTACAGGTTTTCTAAAAAATCAAAAAATAAATGATTCTATGATGGTCGTAATTGACAAAATCAGTAAGTATGCACATTTTCTTCCTGTAAAGTCTAGTTTTAAAGCTATAAATATCGCTGAAATATTTATAAAAGAAATTTTTAGACTACATGGTATTCCTAAAATGGTGATTTTGGATAGAGACGTAAAGTTCACATCTTCTTTTTGGAAATAATTGTTTGCAGGACAAAATACTAATTTGAATTTCAGTACCATTTATCATCCACAAATGGATGGATAGACTAAAATAATGAACCAAATAATAGAGGATATGCTCTGCATGTATGTAGGAACAAAACCGACCAAATGGGAAGACTACCTACACTTGGTAGAATTTGCATTTAACAATGGGTACCAAACTTCGGCTAAGTTAAGCCACTTCGAGGTATTGTAGGGAAGGAAGTGTACAACTCCAATTAGATGGGATAACCCAGTTGACAGACTCATGGTTGGACCAGATATGCTCCAAGAAATGGATAATAATGTAAGAAAGGTACAACAAAACTTAAAAGAGTCACATGACAGACATAAAATTTACGTAGACCAGAAGAGAAGACACTTGGAGTTTCAAGTGGGAGATCATGCTTACTTAAAAATCAAATTCCAAAAGAGTTCACTAAAACTCAGGAATTGTGCCAAACTGGCACCCACGTTTTGTGGGCCCTTCAAGATACTAGCTCGAATTGGACCTGTAGCATACCAACTTGCACTTCCAGCTAATCTAAAAATTCATAACGTATTTCATGTTTCTTTATTTAAAAAGTATGTTCATGACCCTACTCACATGATCGAATGGAACTTGGTGCAGGTGGAACCATAAGGCAAGTTCTAGGCGGAACCTGTGTGCATTCTAGACCAGATATAAATAACACTTCAGAACAGAGTTGTCACTCAGGTAAAGGTGCAATGGAAGCACTTTAGTCCCGAGTAGGCCACTTGGGAGTTGGAGGGAGATTTGCAGAATTCTCATCCAATCCTATTCCAAGAAAAGAAAAAACATGGAGGACAATGTCTTATTTGAAGGGGGGAAGGATGTGACATCCTCAAATAAATTAATTTTGAAATCCGAAAATTGTTAGAAAATTATTTTGTTTTTGGTAAATTGAAATTTGGAAGATTTTGTCCATTTATGGAAGTTATGAATTTCGAATTTGATAAATTGTAATTAATTATTATCACTATTGGGAAGAGACCCGATTTGACCCAACTAGATATTTGACTATGACACTTGTATGTAAACAAAATATTGTCTTAATTATTGCAGGAGGACAAATGAAAAGCCATGTTAAATTCAACTGACAATGACTCCATGAGTCAGGAAAATGTTGGAAATACCACTGGGGTGATTGTTACAAGTGGAAAATCAGGGATTTGTCCATTGGCATCCCTTGAAAATCAAGGATTTAGAAAGCTGCGAAAATTCCCAAGGGAGGGAAAGAGACCTAGGAAGAAATATTGTTTGGATAAATAGCCTATGTGAGGAGCCAAGACAATCTCTACTATGCTGGAAGGAATAATTACTATGTACTCGTTGTTATGAACACTAATCATTAAGTGTGAGGCAAGGAGAATACCTACAGAGAGAGAAAGATATTGTTGAAGGGGAGAATCTACGATTTCCCTCATGGATTCATCGTTAGGGTAGGGGGTGAATCGGGGAAAGTAATTTGGCTGCATTGTTCTACGGTTGGGAGGAACGTGGTTTCTCTCTTTGTCTTCCCACGAACTGGTTCAAATATGTAATCTTTTCCTTCTTTGTTTGAATGATCGTATATCTGGTGTAATGTATTTATTGTATCTAAATTGAATTATTTATATCTATGTGAAGTGAATTAGTGACAAATGTAGCGCAATCATTAAAGTATGTATGGACACAATAACCTGAGAGAAAATTATTCGATTATACGAATGTGTGAAGTCCAGTTTCTGATAGAGTAGTTTATAAATAAATTCCTGAAATCAATTTCTGAGCATCTCTTTATGACTGGATTAGAGTATGTTCGAAAGTTTTAGAAATTATTGGATTTTCTTTTATGACTAGTTTTTCTGGAAGTAACCATTTTCTGTAATTGGATTTCTGTTATAACACAGGTATTTCATGTACATCAAAAATTATGGTATAAAACATCTAGACATGAACATATTGAAAACTAGTCTATATGTATATATGGAGTAAGTATTTTTCTACGATTACAAACTTAGAGTCATAACTTTAATTGGGACACTATCTACCACTTAGTGTGTATTTAAGCATTTACAAACCATTACTTTTCCATGATATATTTATATCACATATAGACAAGTATATGTCTAATTACTATAGGCAGACATTATAATGAAATGTAGAACCTAATGTCTACATAAGAAAATATGTATATATTGATACGGATCCTGAATTTTTGACAGACACGTAGCCACAACTATAAATCAAATGCATAGGAGTTGGAATACTCTAGATAAAGAAAAAACCGATGTACTTCATGCACCATAAATCGAATACAGTATACTAAAATATATCAGTAACTGCATTATTAAACTCTGAGAAACCTTTTTCTTTCTGTAATAGAATAAGCCAATGGCACAATACAGAGTCGAGTTGCATAAATAACAAGTACAATGTTCTAAATCGAAGGACATAATCACTTTGACATAGATTATCATTCTGAGTATTCTCTGCCAGAATTACTTTTCAATAATTAGAGAACAAAAAAAGGTTTATTACATAGTTGAACAGATCTAAATTCAAATACAGACTTAATACTTATACAAGAACTGGCGTTATGCCATTAATGGAAAAACTACTCCAAAGGTTTACTCCAACAAACATTACAATAGACAAAGAACTAATTATAATAGAGCTAGTTGAATCATGATCTCCTTGGATGATGCTAGAACCTATAGAGTTAGTGTGAGATTTGAGAGGTTCGGAACCCAAATTACTTTTGCGCAGGAGGAAATGGCAGGTATACAAGACTTGCATAGACGGAGACCCTGCAAGAAAACAAATCATGTAATTGTTAATCATTATTTGAGGAATAGGTAACAGAAGAAAAGTAGTTGCAATAAGACGATAAAATTTAAACCAATGATTTTCTTTCTAGAAAGACACTTATCTTATGATGCGTGGGGTTGAATCCTTTCCCCTTCACCCATTGTTTGATTTGATGTTTGGGCCGAGGGAGGAGGGTCCAGTACAATCTATGATGGGTCCTCGCATTAACAAGGCCCATCATTAGTGACGATAACATGTTTTATAAGTTCCCTCTCACAAATAATTAATCAATAGTGAAACCCTTAACCTGTAAACTATACAAACCTACCACAAGGGAAAGCTAAAGCAATAACACAGACTTTCATACAAAATATAGACATGATTAAATAGTTAAGTTTAAATCAGTCCTAAACCAAAACAATTAGTTATAATCAATAGTAAGAGTAGAGTCATCGTGCTATGGTATTCAAAAGAATGAAATGAATCATCTCATGTCAAGGTAACAAGGTTTCGTTACACACACGAAATGATTATATGTTGTAGGACTCCCGATAAAATATTCAAGTTATCACGAAGAGAGAAGATATAAATGGTAAGAGAAAACCAACAGAGGGTCTAATAAACCTACAAATTGATGACTCCATCATCACAGGGGATATAGATAAAAGAAATGTAACATACTATCCTACCAAACAGAAAGAGTCTACATATCTCCATGAGGTTCTCTAACGAAGAACGAAAATAGGAATAATGAATATTAGACGAAGTATGTACATGCCATAGGCCTTTTCATAGGGGGACCTTTCGAAAGACCTTTAACCTCCATCTATTTAAACAAAAGATTATTACTTATTTAAAGGGAGGCGTATGCTATCAAGCAACCCTAACTCTAAAAGACTACGGTAACTACTGTGTAGGGCTCCCAAATGACTAACCAAAGGAGAAATTTCCTACAAGGAAGAATAAAATAGGGATGGAAAGGACACGATAGTAACTGACAGAACAACAAAACACTTAACGTTATTTCCAAAGATTACATCTCCTTATTTTTAAGGTAGAAATTACTAGGGTTTCATACTACATCATTAGTTACACCATGGAGTGACCTTCATCACTTATAGACTTATCCTCTGAAATTGTGGTATACAGAACCTCTTCGTAAAAATTCAGAAATGAAAAAACGTTGAACCTACTCCAACCCTAAGCGACGCCTTGAGATCTCATAGTAAATGCAAGGAGTGTGGAGAATGTTTAGGAATGTGATAGTGGCAGGGTTAATGTGACACTTTGGGTATGGAGCCTAGTAAATACAGAGGAATTCACAGGATGACCATTAATGAAGTTACAAATATTTAACTAATACGGCCGTAAACGATCTCTTCCACTTAAAGAATGTCACGATTTGACACCATCACGACTCATGGTTAAAAACTTTCTCCCCTCTATGTTAGTCTGAGACATCAATTAGATCCTAGTTGTAAATATTCCATTGGCATTTGTATCTAGTACTTTCATTACACTTCAACCATTGATTTTAAGAGCCACAAAATAACCAAGACTTGGTAGTTATGTTAGTTGCCTAGTGTGAGAGTGAATCCCAACCCTATGTCTATTATGTATAAGAACTAGTTAAAGTTTTCCTAGGATAACATCAACAAGTGGGTAGATATTAAAGGCAAAAGGGGTTTTCCAAAGTCATGCCGACTTTTCCTTATAACCTTTCTACTCATGACATAAATAGGGGATCTTGTGGTAAGTAGAAATCTAGGAGTTTGTAACAAGGTTTTTTTTTATAATAGAATTTTAAAGAAAATTTTTATTACAGAGTTTCATAACCTAGTCGATAATAGAGTTTGATAACTAGGACCCCTTTTCCTACTAAGAAACTATATAAAAAAAAAAAAAATGTTGTTGTAAATATGAGGTTCATTACAAAACAAAAAGCAACAACTGACAAACCATCAAGGACGAAGCACACACTAAACCAGTAAACAATGAATCAAGATTCAACGATGACGAAGTTGAATTGTAAGGCTAAAAGAATGATGAAACATACAACGCCTATTCAACTCGCGGTGGACAACAACATTGTCCAAAATCACTGCAACATTGTATGGAAAATTTCGAGGAAACATGTACTATGAGAAACGTATTTAGATAAACATTTAAGGTTGTCAGGATGTATAAGGACCTCACGGTATGTAATCATTTAAGTTGTCAGGCATGTTGGAGGACCTCGTGATATATAAACATTTAAGTCATTAGGCATTTTCAGTCACATCAAAAAATCATTATTACAGTTGACATGGACTAATAATAGTAGCACAAATAAGAAAATAAATCTCAATACTATGGAATTATTGATCACTAGAAATCTTGGACATACAAATAATAAAAACATCATCATACATGATCTAAGACAATGCCACTAGAAAATGCTAGGACAATCATTCGAACTAATGCTAGCATTAATCCACCTTCGAGCAATGCATAAGAAAATATATGATTCAAAAAGACCACATAAAATCAAATACTTTGGATATTGCAATATATATAAAATTGGGAATAGTGAATCCAACAATAAGACCTCTAATCTATTGTCCAATCAGATCATGACATATATGGTACTTTTTTTTAATAAAAAATCAATGTTTTTAGTTCCCTAGTTCCAACAATAGATAATATGGAAATATTTGTGGTCAAAGGGAAAACTAATACGAGGTCAACGATTTATCGATCGATATAGTCTGTCTATGCCTACGATAGTCCCTCTATGCTAATTGATTCTAATATATCATGGAATGATGTTAATTTCAAGCATCATGGTTATATTGTGGAAGTCACTGTACTGTTCGCAGGTGATTGAATAATAGAAGTCTAATTTATTGCCCGCCTACCGAGAATCCACGGTCGGAGAAGTGACTTTGTATGGAAT
This sequence comes from Picea glauca, assembly GCA_000966675.3. Classification (NCBI taxonomy): domain Eukaryota; kingdom Viridiplantae; phylum Streptophyta; class Pinopsida; order Pinales; family Pinaceae; genus Picea; species Picea glauca. The sequence continues at coordinate 1,109,209 of JZKD02S1851525.1, forward strand.
GGGGACGCGGTCGATCAGTGTCATAATATAAGAGCATGAGTGAAAATGTGAACCCGTAAGTCCACCTATGTAACGAACCGCCTCGTTACGACAACCAATCCAGTACTAGGTGCAATTTTTTTTTTTTTTT
>JZKD02S1851525.1:1114263-1142026 GCA_000966675.3 Picea glauca
TCTGCATCCTCCAGGTCCGACACCCTGCACACTCAAAGAAACTGAATCAGCAGCACCTGTCTACACCAAGGTAGTAAAAACATCTTGTCATATAACTCAATGCATCATAAAGAAAGAAAAGTTTTATCATATAAATCCAGATCACTTGCGAGCAAGTGTCCTCAAAGAATAATTTTGGCACGTGCGCCAGAGCGAGATGTTACAACCTACCCATACAACCAGACATTTTTGAAAAAATGAATAAGTGACAAGAAAGATAAAGTTCAGGGAAAAGAGAAACGTATATTTGGCCAAGCATAGAAGACAGAAAAGAAAGGCTAATATATTCATATATGAAACAGATATCCCATTTCCTACCAAGATATATAATTGGAAAGAAGTGCGAAGGAGGCAGGCACAAAAAACAACAACTAAGGAATATGATTTGCGAGTTTAATTGGTTCTTGATTGTATGCTTCGTCTTTCAATTTGTATATCGCAGAACTCCAAGTGTTGTTTACAGGAAACAGAACAATAGAATTGCATTTTTTCTGATAAACGAGTAATACATACTAAATATGTACTTTTATAAAGTATGGACATGAGATTTTATAGAGCATGTACGAATCCCTCATTCCATACTTAGCCACTTTTTTGGATCACGGGTTCTCGGGCTGACAGAGTGAAAATTGATGCTTTATTATTCTATGTCCTACAAATAGCACCTAGAGTTACATGATATACAAATTGACAGGAGGACATGCGGTATGGCTAGCTCAACATTGGACTTCTATTGTTCCGTGTCCTCCAAGCAACACTTGAAGTTCCATGATACACAAATTGACAAACGGACTCCAGGAATTGCGGGCTCAAGATTGTGATTGTTTACGGATGGACAACCCGATAAACTATCTAACATTATCTAAAAATATTATTTTCAAATACTAAATTATTAATATTAAATATTAATATTTGTATGGATCCCACATTCCATACATAGCCACCTTTTGCATCGTGGGTTCTCAGGCTGGCAGGCTCAAAATTGGGCCTCTAATTCTCCGTGTCCTCCAAATAGCACCGAGAGTTACGCGATATACAAATTGACAGGCGGACTTGTGGATCGGCTAGCTCAACATTGCACATTTATTGTTCCTTGTCCTACAAACAACACTTGGAGTTCTGCGATATACAAATTGACATACAAACTCTAGGGATAGCGGTCTCAAGATTGCGAATGTTTACGGATGGTGATCCCTATAAACTATAAAAAATTATCTAAAAAAAATTATTTTCAATACTAAATTATTCATATTAAATATTGATATTGTACAATTTATTTACATAAAATTACGGAAGGATTTTAAATATCTTATTTGAAAGAAAATTCCACGTATTCAGAAACTCACCATTCAAAAAGTTTGTATAATATGAAATGGGGAAACCAATTTTGAGGAAACCATTGAGAACAATAAACCAACCATTATAATCAGAAAAAAAAATAAAAAAATGGAAAACCATAATGGTGTCCCGACCTCTAGAGATCTAGCTCAATTTGGTATAAACTGCAAAGGGTTTGGATAGAATAGAATAATTGAAAAGATGTGAATTATTATTGTATTGTCACTTAATGGTTGATTATGTGCATTACAAAGTAGTTGCACTTAGAACTATGATGAGAATATAATTTTTGTAACCATTGTTAAGACTAATTTCTATGTCCAAGACTAGATTAGATAATTGTTATAGATAATACATATAAGAGAATAGAAAGTGAATTTCGATTTCTCTGTCCAAGACAAGATTACAAAATTGTTAAAACTAATGCAGATAAGATAATAGAAAGTGAATTTCTACACCAGGGAGAATATTTTAGGGACTATCCCATTATCTGATGTAGAAGTTGATGATGGACTGTATTATTAAGATACTCTGTTGCACATTAAGATATTGTGTTACATGTGTAGTGTGAGGGGTGGCGTTGGAATGCCTAAATTATATTGGTAACAATCAAGCCAATAAGTACTAAACTATTACCCCACTCAAAAAAATAACTAAACTACTTATTATTGATTAAGTTCCACATGATTAAACACAAGAGAACATATTCACTACATTTTTACAATTAAAAAAAGATAGTATCCATTACTAGAAAATACAATATTCTACACTAGAGGCAGGGAAAACCCACCAGCTTGAGAACCCGCACTCAAAAAAAGTGGCTAGGTATAGAATGAGGGACCTGTACATGATCTATAAAATATCATTTCCATAGTTTATAAAAGTATATATTTAGTGTGTATTACTCGTTTCTCGAAAAATTTCTAGGTGCGGAAGTTGGCAGATACACGTGTTCATATTTCCACTTCTTGAATGTTTATATCACCAGCCCGACCAACCGCTTCTCTGTTTCATATTTTACAAACTTTTTGAATGGCGAGTTTCCGAATACGTGGGTTTTTCTTTCAAATAAGATATTTAAAATCCTTCAGTAATTTTATGTAATTAAATTGTACAATATCAATATTTAATATTAATAATTTAGTATTGAAAATAATGTTTTTAGATAATGTTTTATAGTTGATAGGGATCACCATCCGTAAACAATCACAATATTGAGCCCGCCAACCCTAAAGTCCATCTGTCAATTTGTATATCGCGGAACTCTGAGTGCTATTTGGAGGACATAGAACAATAGATGTGCAGTGTTGAGACAACCAATCCGCAAGTTCGCCTATCAATTTGTATATCGCGGAACTCCAGGTGTTATTTGTAGGACATAGAGAAATAGAGGCCCAATTTTGAGCCTACCATCCTGAGAACCCGCGATCCAAAAGGTGGCTAAGTATGGAATGAGGGATCCATACAAATATCAATATTTAATATTAATAATTTAATATTTGAAAATAATGTTTTTAGATAATGTTATATAGTTGATTGGGTTGTCCATCCGTAAACAATTGCAATCTTGAGCCCACTAGTCCTAGAGTTTATCTATCAATTTGTATATCGCGGAACTTTGAGTGTTGTTTGGAGGATACAAAACAATAGAATTGAAATGTTGAGCCATCCAGACCGTAGGTCCACCTATCAATTTGTATATTACAGAACTCTGGGTGATATTTGTAGGACACAGAACAATAGTGGCTCAATTTTCAACCTACCAACTCGAGAACCAACGATCCAAAAAAGTGGCTAAGTAAAAGAATGGGATATGTACATGCTCTATAAAATCTCATGTCCATACTTTATAAAGGTACATATTTAGTATGTAATTCTCATTTATCGAAAAATTTGTAGGTGGGGAAGTTGGTGGATACACATATTGAGATTTCCACTTACTTTTATATCAGCAAACCGACTGAGCGTTTCCCTGTTTCATATTGTACAAACTTTTGGATTGTGAGTTTCCAAATACATGAGTTTTTATTTTAAATAAGATATTTAACATCCTTTAATAATTTTATGTAGTTAAATTGTACAATATCAATATGTAATATTAATACTTTAGTATTGAAAATAATGTTTTTAGATAATGTTAGATAGTTGATAGGGATCACCATCCATAAAAAATCGCAATCTTGAGCCTGCTAGACCTGGAGTTTGTCTGTCAATTTGTATAACACAAAACTCCAAGTGTTGTTTGGAGGACACAGAACAATAGAAGTGCAATGTTGAGCCAACCAACCCGCAAGTCCATTGTTAAATTTGTATATGGAAGAAATCTGGGTGCTATTTGTAGGACATAGAGCAATAGAGGCCAAATTTTGAGCTTGCCATCCCGGGAACCTGTGATCCAAAAGGTGGCTAAGTATGGAATGTGGGATCCATACATGCTCTATAATTCTCATGTCCATACTTTATAAAACTACATATTTAGTATGTATTACTCGTTTTTCAGAAAGTTTCTAGGTGCAGAAGTTAGCGGATTCATGTCTTCAAGTTTCAATTTCTTTCATATCACTAGCCCGACCAATCGCTTCCCCATTTCATATTGTATGAAATTTTTTGTCGAAATAAATTGTACAATATCAATATTTAATATTAATAATCTAGTATTGAAAATAATGTTTTTAGATAATGTTATATTTTTGATAGGGATCACCATCCGTAAAAAACTCGTTCTTGAGCCTGTCAGCCCTGTAGTTTGTCTGTCAATTTGTATATCACAAAACTTCGAGTGTTGTTTGGAGGACACAGAACAATAGAAGTGAAATGTTGAGTCAAATAGCCTGCAAGTCCGCTTGTCAATCTGTATATCGCAGAATTATGGGTGTTATCTGAAGGACACAGAACAATAGAGGCCCAATTTTGAGCCCGCCAGCTCGAAAACCCGCGATCCAAAAGGTTCCTAACTATGGAATGTGGGATCCGTACATGTACATGCTCTATAAAATCTCATGTCCATACTTTATAGTACATATTTAGTATGTATTACTCATTTCTCAGAAAAATTCTAGCTGTTGAAGTTGGCGTATACACGTGTTAATATTTCCACTTACTTTTATATGACCAGCCCGACCGACCGCTTCCCCGTTTCATATTTTACAAACTTTTTGGTTCAAATTTTTATGAATAGGCGAGTTACAACATAGGCTGGTTCAATATTGCATTTCCATTGTTCCTCCACCTGCAAACAACACCCAAACTTCCATGATCGACAAATTAGAAAAGAAATTGAAATAAAATAATATATTATATGCAAAGTCTAACAGAGATATCATATGAACAAGAGGACATTGAAATTAAAATTCATCATTGTTATACTTGCAATGAAGATAACAGTAAAAAAAAATTACTTAAACATCCAAAATTTTGATTTTCTTGTAGAAAATGGATTACAAGACATGGAAAATAGAAACTATCAACCCAAGAAGGAGAGGTCACATAAAATTGTAACATGAAAGAGAAGAATAAAGAGCTAGACAAAACTCTAGCTAATAATTTGGCCCTAAGTCGTTTGGAAAATAAATTGGATGTCAAAACCCATCAAAGAGGAAATGAATAAGCTAATAGAGTTGGAACATGAGTATTTAAAAGTATCCTTGAACCACATAATATTTGTTATACAGAGTTGAAAGATGAGGACATGCTATCAATAGTAAAAAAACAACTAAAAAACAAGTCATTTATTGAAACAACTTACCTCATTGAAGAAAATAGTTTGGGGAAAATAATAGAACATAATGATAGGTTCATCAGGAATATTTATAAAAGAAGACCTCATTCTAAAAGACCAAGCTAAATCAAGGTGGAAAATTCAAAAAATAAAATAAGTTGGGAAGGAAGAAAAATGGGCACTAAATAGGAATTTGGGGCACATGAGATCCTCTCTTGGAATTGTCATAGCTTTCCATGATGTGAAGGTACTATGTTAATTTGGACCTTGAGTGAAAATGATATTATTTTTCTATTTGAAATGTGTAATATAGATGGATTTTTGTGGCCTCCCACCTATTCCAACTGGCTCATTTTGGTAGTTTTCTAGTTTGCTAGTTTTTTTCTAGTTTTCAGGTCCCTCACTTCTGGGGTCATTTTGAGTCCCTAAAAAACGTTTTTAGGTTTCTCCATAAGAATATTGAAAACAGAGTCAAATTCATATGGAAACATGTGAAGTACTCGAATATACCTTTCCAATAGGCTATCGTACACCTAAAACGAAGATCGTATGCAAAATTTACGACCCCAGAAAGTTGATATACTAACTTACCCAAATGGCGCCCACGTGACTTTTGGTGCTTCATCTCCTAGGGTTAGGTTTTTAGATGTCTAGTGTTTTTTAAATTCCTATTTATTCTAAAAAGGCCTCGATAGATTCTTTGTAATCATCTTCTTGCAAATGAGCATAGTCGTCACATCTCTTCTCAAAGATACACTGCCACCATTCTAGCAAGCTTGTTTTCCGTTGCATTTTATAGTTTCAAATTATTTCATTATTGAATAGAAACCAATTTTATTGTATATATGTTATTATGTGTTAAGCATGTTTTGATAATAATCTGTATTGATTTCAATATGATCATAAAATCCGGATCAACGTGGGAGAATGAAGAGGCTAAGGTCCCTAACATAGAAGGATGTGTCTTGTGATCAACATGGAACAATAAATCCTATCACAAAGGGATTGAAGGAATAGCTTGTTACATAAAAAATAACATTTCTCCTCACATTAGGCTTCATAAGAGACCCTCTCAATGAGTACAATTGGATAGAGATATCATACATTAATTCTAAGAATATTTATATAACCATATGATATTTTACGCCTATTAATTCTACATTTTATAAGAAAAACTATCTAGATAAAAAGAAATCCCTATAATACCCTAGAACAAAATATTTGCAATTTGAGAAATGAAGGTAATATCCTCATGCTAGGAGACTTTAGCCTTTAATTCTAGAACTGCAACCAACCAAGCTATTATTTTGAACAATTATTCCAACCCTAATCCTTTATGCCTAGATGAGGACTTTGTTTTAGCTAACAAATACAAAAGAAACTCTCAAGTGTGGCCAAAAGTTTGTTTGGTACCAAGGTATTCAAGCATTGTAGTTCTCAAGACCTAATTATTTGCATTGGTGTAATGAGGTTGCTATGCACAAGAGCCCCATTGGAGAAAATTCCAATCATCAAAGCCACCTTCCTTTTGAAAAAAAAAAAAATGATATTTTATTAAAGGATTTAAATAGTGAATTAAACATGGCGGCTTCACCTTGTTGATCGATACATTATAATGTTCATTCTTAAAGGGGGTTTTTAAATTGTCAAAAATATAGTTAATATATTGTATGTATTTGGGGGGAGTGGGGGGACATGGGACTTCATAGGTGTTGTGGGTATAAAAAGGGGTATTTAGTAAAAATAAAGGTTTTTTTTCAATTGGAAAGATGTATTGTTAGGGGTGGTCAAAAAAATGATTTTGGGAGTTATTTTTCAATATCTAGGGAAATTAGAGGTATTCTTTAATATCCCCATGAACTCACATGATATGTAATAGGTTCAGTGAGTGGAGACACAGTGGAATCAAATATTTATTATTATAAAGACAACATTGAAGATCTCTATAATAATTTTACAACAACCCTTCATACTTCCATTAATAAGTTATATACAGAGATGTCATGTAAAAATAATAATACAAAAATCAACCCTTGATATGATATCGAGTGTAAAATTTCTAGGAAATCCATTAGTTATTCTTCTAATGCATTTTTAAAACTCAATAAGATAAATATGTACAAACCCCTCATTAAAAGGAAAAAAGGGTACTGTATAAACATAAATCAAGAGGACCTTTTGTGCCTATCTAAAATTAATCTTAAGAAGTTTTGGAGGCAAATTCTAATTTGTAAAATTGAAGAAAACAATATGAGGGATTGAAATTCCTACCTTAAAAATATTTATGAATCCCCTAACTCCATGGACACCATTCCAAACGTTCCTAGATAAGATGTTTTCTTTTTCTATGGAAGACATAAAGTTTGAGGTTAAGAGGCTCACATAGGGAAAAGATAAAGACATAGAAGGCTACCAAGACGAAATCTTAAAAATTGGAGGGCTTATCCCCATCCCTCACATACATAATTTGTTCAATTTAGTAGTGAGGTAGGGATTCCCTAAACCCTATATGAAAACCATAATTGTACCTATTTTGAAAGAGGATAAAAACAATCCCTCTAATTGTAGGACCATCTTGATTAGCCCCATTTTAGCCAAATTGTGTAGAATTATTTTGGAAAAGAAGATTGACATATGGATAGAACTCCACGGTAAAAGAGTTAAAGGCCATGCTAGATTTAAGATATATCATTCAATTGTTTACCACCTTGATACACTTAGGATCATTATGTAGGAATACCACAATTTAATAAAACCAATATCTTTTGTTCTTTCATTGAGTTTAGAAAATATTTTGACACAATGCCCATGATAAAACTTTGGAATAGTTGGAAGAGATAAAAGTTTCTTTCAAGCCAAGGGATACTACAATAAGGTTGTATGATAATTGTACTACCATGTTTAGGAATATTAATGCCTATTCAGGAGAAGTTAACTACAATATAGTATCCAAGCAAGTTTTCCCTTGTCCCATACTCTTTTTGGCTTATACATTGACAAGTTAGAACATTTATTGGAAGAAACAAGTTATGTTGGCCCAATTCTCTGTCATATAGTCCTTATTTTTCTTGTTTACAATGATTATGTTGTTTTTTTGGTGAGGAGTCCCTATGATATTATCAAGAAACTAATAATTCCCAAGGTTTTTTCTCCAATATGCGTATGAATGTTTTATTGACAAAATGAAAGCTATGATAATTAAATTTAAAAAAATCACCTAAAATACTTTTGTATATGAAAAAAACAACTTGGAGGAAGTGTCTTGACACAAATATTTTGAAATCTATATTCATCACAAGATCAACTGGAATTATAGCATTGAGAAAAGGATAAATAGAGGGTTAAAGGATTATTATGGGATTGAAAACAATTTTAAATCAATAGATCTTTTGGTATGGATAAGAAAATACGCACATGTTCTAGATGAACTCAGAAAGAAGCTAGAAAACAAAGGACATAAATGTATATTTGTTGGTCATTTTGAAGAAATAAAAGGAAACATTATGCAAGAGAATTCATAATCAACCGCAATGTTCAGTTCGTGGAGAATAAAGCATGGGATGGGAGAGTACAAAAGAGAGTTAAGATCATTAATGTTATTGTGCATGATGACACATAAGATGAAGTGGTTCAAACACCATTTACAATTCAGTGCGTAGTCCCATCTACATCTGGCATTGCGACGTAAATTATCACACAGAATACTTCAGTAAAGATAGTAGGTGGGCAGTCTACACCTAGAGTGCAAGAAACACCAACACGAAGTCTAAGTAGTTATACATCTCCACATCCAACTTTAGCAATTCTATTACCAAGAAATACAAGAATTCTGCGTGACATCTATAATGAAGACGTAACAAATTCATTTTCAGTTTTTTCTCTGTTTTCACAAATAGATGATCGATTAACCTTTGAAGCAGTTGTCAAAGAGGATGTATGAGAATAAGCCATGGATGAAGAAATCAGAGGCATAGAGAAGAATCAGACATGGAATTTGGTTGATGTACCTAAATACAAGGATTTTATAAGTGTCAAGTGGATTTATAAAGCCAATCAAGATGCAGAAGGAAATATCTAGAAGCACACAGAATGTTTAGTTGTAAGAGGCTTTACACAACAACCTAGAATTGATTTAAATGAAACATTTTCACCAGTGGGGTACATGGACACAGTCAGAACAGTGTTAGGTATTGTCTCACAATACAAATGGCCATTTTATCATATGGATGTAAAGTCAATATTCTTGAATGGAAACTTAGAAGAAGAATTATATGTGGAATAACCACAAGGTTATGAGGTTCCAGGAAAAGAAAACAAAGTATACATGTTGAAGAAAGAACTATATGGTTTAAAACAAGCTCCAAGAGCTTGGTATAGTCGCATAGATTCCCATCTCCCACATAATGGATTTTAGAGAAGTGAAAATGAGCCAACACTCTACATCAAATCAAATCAACAAGGTAATGTGTTAATTGTTTTTTTATATGTGTATGATTTGATATTTACAGATGATTTTGGCATAAAATAATTCAAGATAGTCATGAAGGATGAATTTGAAATGACTAATTTGGGACTTATGAGATATTTTCTAGGAATAGAAGTGCACCAGTCCAAAACTGACATATTTATTTCATAGTTCAAATATTGTCATGAAATATTGAAAGGATTTAATATTTGAATTCAAAAGAAACACCAATGCCTGTCATAATATGATTGAAGCTAAGAAAGGAAGATAATGGGTCCAAAGCGGATCCCACAGTGTTTAAAAGACTCTTAGGAATTCTTATGTATTTAACAATGACAATACATGACATTATGTATGGAATGCATATAGTTTCAAGGTTCATGGAAACTCCAAAAGAATCACATTGGAAGGCATGAAAGAGAATATTGAGATATGGGAATGGAACAAAAGATTTTTGTATTAAGTACTCCACTTCAAAATATTCGAGACTCACTCGATACACTGACAATGATTGTGGAGGCAACATAAATGACAGAAAAAGAACCTCAGGGTACACATTTCATTTTGGAACAGGTGTAGTATCATGGGCATCAAGGAAGGAACCCATAGTGATACTCTCTTCAGCAGAAGCAGAGTACTTCATAGCTACAAGCCCAACTTCTGAAGCAGTATGGATTAGAAGAATGTTAAAATATTCGTTGCAGGAACAACATGAACCAACAACAATATTCTGTGACAAAAACTCAACCATCATGTTATCAAAGAATCACGTGTTTCACAAGAAAATGATGCACATTGATACAAGGTATCATTTCATCAGAGATTTGGTGAATAACAAAGAGATCTCTTTAGAATTTTTCAGGTCAAAAGAAAAAATTGCAGACGTTTTTACAAAGGCTTTAGCAAGAGATGCATTTTAGCATCTGTGCAGTAATATGGGAGTCCACGCAACAACATATGAGTGACAGTAAAATGAAAACTCAAATTTTTGATGTAATTTTGTTTTGTAATCCCACCTACTTATAATTAAGGGGGAGTGTTGGAAATTGTAATTACAAGTCGGTGAGATATTTACGTCTCCACCAATCTATTTGTCAGTCAAGTTGTCATTCAGACAGTTAGATAGTTTTTAAGTGCAAAGTCACACATTTACTCAAAATTCAGTTGGCAAGAAAGAAGTTATAAATGGAGCCTATTTCTATATTCTCAGGTTGAATTAAGTGGTTTAAGAGTCAATCAAATCAATGGTCTTTAATATTGAGTTGGTCTTAGCTTCTGTAGGAAGTATTATTGGGAGTCCATATAAGTCTGATTCATTTAGTTAGTCGATGATGCTAAAGAGAATCAGTTGATGGGTAGAGAAGAAGCAGAGAGGTAGAGAGAACCAACATCAGTTGAAGAGTTTACAAAAGAAGTCATTAGAGTCAAAGCTCATTGTCATTGTATTTTGTATTTGCACACATCATCAAAGTTCATTAATATCAAGGTTTTGTGTATTGAAAAATATTATGTCTTATTTTTGAGTTTATGTGCTAAGCATAGCACCGTGTTATTCCACATTCATAAATCATTTCATTAAGTCTATGTATTCACAACGAACAACAAACTGAGTAATCTGTGTACTACACGATGGTCTTGAGAACTCTATAATGTAGCTTGTTTGGTGCGTAGTATTTCAAACTGTGTTGCGAAGAGTATACTGTGCGCACTATTGATCCAATAGATCTTCCCTACAAAAACTTCATGACATTCGATGCCACTTGTTATTCATATGTTTGATTACCTTTTCTTCAATATATTACATATGTTTGATTGCCATTTTCAATAGTTTTATCTAATTCCATTTATAAAATTAGATTAATTATTTGATATCTTTTAATCCTAAAGAAAAGTAATTTTTTATCACTTAATATTTTAATATTTTTTAATTGAAACAATGGATTTTATCTCAAAACGTTTGATTGCCTTTTTTTCAACAGTTTTATCAAATTTGATTTATAAGATTTTAATTATTTATTTATCTTTTAATCATAAAAAAAAAAAATTGTTATTTAATATTTTAATATTTTTTAATTATAACAATATATTTTATTATACGATCCGCTCTTGAATTAATGATGTATGTGAAAGAAATTAGGAGGAGGATTTGACTATTGTTATTGGGCCATGTAACAATCACTCAGATAATCAGACAAATAACCTTGAAACCTGCAATTCAACTACCAATGGAAGGTTATGGAAGACTTAATATGGGGTCAAGAATCAAATACTAATGGAGGGGTATGGAAGGCCTAATATGGGGCTTCATCATTCTCATCTTTCATGATTCAGCCCATTATAAATCTACGATTCAAATGTCACTAAAAGAGTGGGGTATGGAAGGCCTAATATGGGGGTTAATCATTCTCTGGGGGTTAATCATTCTCATCTTTCATGATTCAACACATTATAAATCTACGATTCAAATGTCAATAAAAGAGTTAATATGGGATAATCATTTTTATTTCTCATAATTAACATATTATAATTATATACATTGATATTAATCATTCTTTTTTCTTTTATAATTCAATATATTATATATATAAATTAGGAGTTAATTATTTCTATTTTTTCATGACTCAACATATTATAGTTATACAAAATAATTATACAAATTAGGAACTAATCATTGTTACTTTTCTCATAATTCAACATATTACAATTATACAAATTGCCTTATTAGAGTTTAGAGTTAAGGCCGCTACAAATAATTTTAGTTAAACATTCATTCTTATTGATGTTCTGTTTATTATCAATTCTACAATGAGTTGGGATTTACTATCAATACAATAATAAATCACTTTGTAGCATATGGTTTTAATTCTCTATTCTTAGTTTTTTTCTCAATATTTTAGTCAGTTTTTTGACATTTTCAATTTCCTTAGTGTTGAGAATTGGTGTTTGGAGTTTGAATATTTACAATGTCAATTTATAGGACAAGGGATATATTAGTATCCTAGTTGTGAAAGGCAATGGATCTAAGAGGGTTTGGATCAACTTTTTTCCGATCTAGGAACTATCATGGTTTATGGTCACTACCTAAACATATGTTGTGTCCTATGTAAATTATCAAATATCATCATTGTAACCATGAAAATTAAAATTAGGACTGTAAAATTAACATTGACACCCAATGGGATTTGTGTTTTATTTAAGCTAACACACAAATACTAGCAATCATATAATCTAGTAATACTATCAATTAGAGTTTACACCTTTTATGCACATCCACATAAAAAAAAAAAAAAAACACAAAAGGTTCCTTGTTATCATTAGTCTGTCAAATTGCTTCACACCTTCAATGACCACAAACCATTCTACATTTCCCTCCCCTTTCTACTTGTAGATCTATGACAACATCTTCCCACTTTGGCTCCTCTTAGGTAGAAGGGGTGCCTTAAAGCCTTAACGCTTTTGACAAGATATCTAATAAAGTTATTGTAGGTGAAGGAAACTCATTTTCAAATGTGGATATGCAAACAATCAAGTATACTCTAAAAACTTAAATTGGCATCAAATAAATCACCCTTCAAGAATTAAATTTTCTTTAAGTTTTTTTTTTAAATTATGATACAATAAGATATTGATGATGAACACATGAACATCGTTTAATAAGTAAAATAATACAATTTTTTTTAAAGGATTAATAATTGGTATAATTTCTCATTATTGACTCACTACCCCCCATTAGTAATTCAACAATTAAATTATGGTGATTTCGAAATAAGTTTGGGATTTATGTTGGAAACAAAATTTCATCGTGAAAAATCTGTAAGTTATGGTTCATTTGATCTAATTTCCATAAAGGTAATAAGATATTGTCCTTTTTGTCTCATGTCCTCATGTTAGTTGACCTAGCTAAAGTTCAATGTTACACATACAAGATTCACATTGCATCAAACTACAAAATGATTTTTACCATAATTGGTTTAACATATATAAACTAATGTCTTTTGTCCAAGTAAGGTGACCCAATGGACGATTGATTAACGTAATGATATTAATTAAATGAGATGATACTTATTTTGTTTTCACTTTACAAACATATAGGGGGATACTTGTTGTTTTTTTACATTACAAATGTATAGGGGTAAATCATCATCATCATTGATCAACATCAAATAAACAAGAAATTCTATTCATAAAACATGTGTCATGAAATGAGTGTGTGTGTGTGTGTGTGTGTGTGTTTGTATTCAAAATAGTCTCGACTATATATTTTTTACAAAATGGCACATATTTCCCAATATACAAAATGAAATTAAGTGCCCAAACATGGAAGAATAACTTATGGTTCCCTGGATACAATATGACACACACTGGTCACTCATTGACCACTTCAACCCTTGCAAATATCAGGTGCATCCTAGAAGTTTATCTTTCACCTCTTACTCAAAGAAATACCTTGACTCATTGTGTGCCTAGGTGTGGTTCATCTCTCTATAGATTGGACAGAGAAACAATATTCTTATAAGTTTTTTTGTCTGCAATGAATTAACAAGCTTACACAATTATACTTTATAATTCAAGCTAAAAAAATAACCATAGATGATACTAACAGTCACGAGGGTGTTTCCCTCCTTTGTGACCCTAATATCTCAACTATGCTGTCATACAAATATTACAAGAATAAAAGAAAAAAATTTAAATAAAAATGCATAAAATCAATTCCATTCATGATACATAAAAAAACACCAATGAATTATGTCTTTATGAATAACTAAGGAAATGGTGGAGAGATTATAGTGGTTGGAGTACTCAATTATACAATCTATTTTTAGGAAACATCTATTGTCATGTGGACTATGTTATAAAAATCAAAAGATGAATGGGAGGATCTGTGAGAGTGAAATGGTGCATCCCTCATGGATGAAATAGTTTGGCATGCAAAATGGACAAATAGTGTGTGGAATAAAGGTGGATTCATTAAGGATATATGGTATGGAAAAGTGGTGGGGGTGGGACGTGATAAAACCCCACGAATTTTACAAGGGATGGAAAAACCGTTGGGGAAGAAAGTGGTATCCCAAGAGCTAGGTTAGGGTGGCCAAGGACGAGTCTTGTCCTATAGCCAGGGAATAATGATGGAGGGAATGCGGATAGTGGTGGATGGGATGATGGTGGTACAAGCAACTTGACATTCAATGAAATTAGTAGAAAAATATGAAATTCAACCAAAAATTATAAAAAATTTCACATTTAAACAATTTTGAACTCAACACTTGATACATATGAAGGGGGTGATATTTCCATTCTAGGTGGAAATGGTTTATCGTTGTATGATACTGCATCTTGTAGAAACACAATGAAATTATATTTTATTTCTCATAAATAACCTATAGAAACACAACAACGATATTACAGATGTAGCACAATAGTAGAAGATCAATGAGATTGCCAGAGAATAAGCATAGAACTATGGTGGATTTATGAAAGGTACCCCATACCTGGGTATGCAGTACATATAGTGGCCTCCATTGACCTGTAACAATTCTTTCCATAAATCAAGCATTTACAAGGGTCACACCAATACCTATTATATCCATGTGCCCTCTCCTGTATGGACTCTATTTTGTGGATTGAAGGACCAAATCATCTCCCAACATTACCTATAGGTATTTCCTAGCAAGAAAATGCTATAAAAGTGTTGTGTTGCACCATGATTCGAGCCAAACGATATGGATTCCTATTTATGGATGATTCTTTATGTGATGGGAGGATATTGGGAAGGGGGCTAGGAATTTCCCTAGGAGAATGATGACCTAGAAATGGGTCGTTCCTAGTATTTTATATATACCATGCAGACCCAGAACCTACCCCATGGAATTCACCAATGTCAAAGTAGCTGACATGGAAACCTAAAATGAGCTTTGCCCACAATTTTCTAAGTAAATATAGAAGAACCTCCCTATTCTTGCAGGGAGGTTTGTCAAAAACCATAAACCACATATGCATCCCATTCTCTAAAAATGGTTGGTAGGTGCACTAGTCCATACAAATGCATCTCTTTGTGACCGGTTGCTATACTTTGATTCTAGAAGCAATAAATAATGTAATCTACAATTGTTTTGTAATTTTTGGGTCTCCAAATTGATTTTTATCTAGCTTGGTCCTTTAATATTCAAATATTATATTCTTGTAATTAGAAATGTTAGTTAATTTTCCTTTGGCACTTGAAGTGGAAGATGCAATGATGTCTAGGGAAATGGCTAGTGACAATCATCACGAATATCCGACATTCCATAAGTCTTGAACAAGAGTTCTTGGAGACCTCAACCCTTCATCAATTTCCTTGTTTGTTTTTGTCGATTGTGGGTTCCGGTTTTGTGTGCCTTCTTGTGGTGGTGTCAATTTTGGGTTTTCTCTAGGATCCATGTTAATTAAGTTTGCTACAATTTAGTAATGGAAAACATAATTTATGTTTATTTTTTAAACATTTAAACAAATTAAGAAATTAAAAACAAATGAAAATCCTTCAAATACATATCTGGAATCAACTGGAGACCATGTTAGGAGAGTGTAGACACCATGTTAGTGGAGTGAGGGTATAAATTTCCCCAATGTCGCTTAAAAATTCGTGACACAATCGATCTATTAGTGAAATAGTTCGTTTGACCCATTTTCTAATTTTAATCAAAGGAATGCATACGCATTCCTAGTAACAAGTGAACATTCCTAGGAATGTAAGGAATGCGCACGAGCTATTAAGATAATATGCACATTGTTGTCTAGGGATGATTTGGCATCCTCAACAGTGGTGGCTTGGGGATTTCCAATCGCATCAAATGAAGAATACATGTACATTCTTAATAACACACATGTGTTCCTATGTGAGTAGGCTCATGCTCACACAATTTCCACATTTTTATCCGTCAACTTATTGCACATACCCTAACCTTAGTTTATATTTAAGTTTATTAATGTTTTTTTTTGCAACGGGGAAAATCTACCACGTGGCCATTGTTATACCTTCCTTCGGTCAAATATGTTGCAATTGTTGAGTCAAATTCATTTGAATTTTCATTTGTTAAGATTTTTGAAAATATATTTCCAACCTTTAACTTCATAATATGAATGGATATTATTTTGAATTACTAAATAATAAATTTATTAGTCCTTTCCTTTAGGCTGTGGATTATAGTAATTGGTTCACCAATTTTCCATTAGTATGGCACATAGTTCAAAATGTTTTAACCTAAAGTTTTTACCAAGCATTGAACATTTTTTTAAGAGTATTTCATTTCAATCATAATTTTTAAATTTGAGGTCTTATTTGGCCTCATTTCAAAGCAAGAGACAATTGTGTTTGGTTTCAAACTTAGAAAACCAAATATAAACTTAGACAACTTCATAATTATTTTCTTAGAGGTGGATTAATGTTGGGCATCTAGGTTAATATTAATCTCCAACATTAAATGTTCCACATTTAAACATATATTAAATCCCATGTAAAACTCGTCCTTCGACAATGTATCCTTCAATGTGGCAATGGCTTCCCTAAGTTTTGGTGTGTCCTTTGTTTCTCTTGCCACAACTAGGGATAATTTCAAAAATGGAAATTTATTTTAAAATGTAGAAACCTTGGTGAATCTTGCTAGCCCTTAATATGCAAAGTGTAAAATGTTTGGGGATATTTTTGTAAAAATATTCAATTTTCTAAGGATTTTATATAGTTTCCATAACTTTTTGGCAATTTTTGAGCTAAAATAGTTTTATCCTATAGAATTTGGGCGATTCAATTTTTGAAAAATGGAAATTGGTGAATCGTTTTTCGGGAAAATAGTGGAAAATTAGCCCATGGGAAAAATTTAGCCCCTAAAGTTTTCCCTGGGCAAAACCCTATGTTTTTCTTGCCAGGACTCACCTTTTCTATTTTTGCCCTTTGTTTCTCTTTCTTCCATTTTACTCCTTTATACTTCACCCACTCCATCTATTCTCACTTCTACTTCCTTCTGTGCATCATCAGGTTAGTAGATTCAATTCCATCGAACACAAATTCTGCACATCAACTATAGTTTCTCCAATTCCACGAGGGCCCAAATTTTGCAAGTCTTAGTTCACCTCCTAATAAAGTGATATAAATATTTACCCCTTCAAGCATGTTCAACACGTCCCTACATTCATTCCTTACTCCTTGTTATTAGTCATTTCATCCTTCACCCTTGACATGAACTTACAATGTCATTTCCATTTCCTATCTATGTAGGAGGGTCGCACAAGCTTGGACCCACTATTGCAAAAACAACATGCAGGAATCATTAGCATGTATTTCAATAGGTCTTTATTTATGAGATTATGGAGTAGAAGGGAGGAGTTCCTTTCAACCATTTAATAGCAACATCACCAATCTATCTAGCCAGAAGGTAAATACCATCCCAAGACTCATTGGATGGCTAGGTGCTAGATCTGTAATTGTTTTATTTGAATAATGAATTTTTTTCAAAAATTTCCTCATTCAAAACATAACAACGCAAGTGTGTTTTCCATTGTCTTGTTACTTTCTGCATAACATTTTTAGAAATTGCTAATAAGAAAAAATATATAACTTGTTATAAGAAAAAATTGTGTACTAAAGGGGGTCAAGCAATTGAAATATCTTATTGTGATAGGATTCTCAAGTACCTCTATACCAACTCAAATTTGTCCACTGATAAATAAAGTTATTTGATTCACTTTCTTGAATTCATTGAAATATGAAATCATATTTGAACGAAGTAACATCAACATAGGAACTTACATTTCATTTTAATTAAAACTCATATTTCACATGGCCAAAAACATGTACTTTAAAACTTCAAACCCCTGAACTATAGAGAATCAGTTACCATCAAATCCATGAACTATAGAGAATTAGTTACCATATTTGTATTTTTTGTTTTAAAGATACATTAAGCTTTATTTTTAACATCTTGTATGTTTTATTCATTTACAAATTTTATTTCAAATCGGCATCCCTAAAGTTTGACATGTGCATTACCTAATTCACAAATAAGAAAATTGCAGTGCATGAAAAAGGAGAATTGCATGCAAAGATTGGATATTGTTTTATTACGTCTTTAGCTACCTATAAGGAAATAAAAATAAGATATTGGATAAAGTTTTTTCCCGTGTTTTTATTGTTTATATGTATTAAACTTGATCAAACTTCAAATTGTGTCTATCATTTCCAACATCCAAAAGGGTTTGTCTCCACGCTTTTAGCGTTTATATTTCAAATGAATCGTAGGGATGGTTTTATGGGCTAAATTTCGCTCATGGGCTAATTTTCCATGTCTTTTCCAAAAATGAGATTCCCTATTTTAAAAATGATTCGCCCAAATTCTATAAACTAAAATTATTTTACCTTAAAAATCGCCATAATTTTATAAAAACTAAATACTTAGAAATTTGAATATTTTTAGAAAAATATTGTCAAACATTTATAGTTGACATATGAAGGTTTAGTAAGATTCGCCAAGGTTTCTACATTTTAAAATAAATTTCCATCCTTAAAATCATCCCTGATGATTACTAAAAAAACACATAATGAAAGATAATATCAAAGGAAAATACCAATCACATTAGGACCTAATAGTTTGTCTATGCATCATAACTCTATATATTAGCATGTCAAAACCCACAACAAGGACTTAAGCATATTTTTAATTTAGGTTTTAGATTTTCTGAGAAATAGAATGCACCATAAGTTTCAAAATGAGAGGTTTCATTGAACAATTAATAGAATATGAAATCCAATTATAAAAAATATTGTTACCAATTGAACTCTATGAACAATATAATTGCTACTTCAAGACCTAGTCACATAACTAGTAAAGGAAACATATGAACCAGTTCTTGTTCGAATTGAAGCAACACAACAAACCCAAACATGTATCCATACCCAAACATTCCATAGTCCACAAATCCATATCCAAATCCATCAACATCTCCCTTGAAACCTCCATGAGAATAAGTAAGCACAAACATGGATCAAACCTAGGTCACCATTGTGATGCATGCAAACCAAATGGAGCTAGATTATCGGGCTGGATGCATGCAAACCAAATGAATATTTTGATTAATATTTTTAATCATTTCTATACCATTGTGAACTGTGCCAATGTTAAGTTTTGTTGCGACTATTGGCATATTCACATATTCTTTTTGTGCAAGCATGAGATATGTGGATTTTAAAATTCATTAAGAGGTAAAATTCTTTTCTTTTGATATGAAGTATAAACATGAAGTGATATTCACATGAGGTCATATGGAGTATAAGCATGAGTGGGATTCACATGAGGTCATAAGGAGTATAAGCATGAGGTAAGTGGCATGACTAGGTTTGTAGAATTTTTCTTTAAAAGTTTGATTTTTTTTTTAAGTTTGTAAAATTTTCTTTTAAACCTAATGGCCAAATTCACTTATATATGTTTTTTAATAATTTATTAAAATATTTTCTAATAACTCAACATTCTTGAATAATAAAGATAAAATACCTATCCATGATGCACCATTTTTTAATAATAAAAATGTAATTGATATACCATAGAATATCTATTCATGGAAATGACAACAATAATATATATAGCAATGATAATTATTAACTTTACAATTCTATGTTAATTATTAAATTAAGAAAAAACAATCATATATTTATTTGATAATATAAAATGTTTTTTTTTTATAAAACCAATGCATGACTTAAATAAAATAAAGGGAAATATTAATTTTAAAAAGAGACACTCACATTCATAGTGCATACGACTTAAAATAAAGTAAGTAAGGCAATTGCATTAATATTAATGTTAAAAGGGAGACACTCATTGGTAATGGGATTAATGTTAATCTTAAAAAGAGAAAGTCATAATCATAGTTAATTTATTAATTAAGAAATCGTGATATAATTTTTAGAGATTATTTATTAATTAACAAATTATGATATAATTGAGGATTTCAAAAGAGTTTTTTAGTATAGATGATTTTAGGGGTTAAATTGTATCAATGGATTAATTTTTTATGGTTTTTCTCAAAAAAAGATGAGTCAATTTCAATTTCGTCCAAAAATGATTGGTCCAAATTCCATAGAGTACAATTATTTTACCATAAAAATCTTTAGAAATTTGAATATTTTTAGAAAACTATCCCCAAACATTTTATAATTTGCATATTAAAGATTAGTAATATTATTCTCTATTTCTACATTTTAATATAAATTTCCAACCTTAAAATTATCCTAGTCTCTAAAACAAACACTCAAAATTAAATTTGATTCCATATAAAATGTAATGAAACAAAAAATCACTCAGATATACATTTGAGTGTGCTATTTTGATTTATATATCCTGCCTCACTTCACTTGCATATTTTCTTTTAATCCAAAATGATATCTAGCGTAACTTAGATAAAGTCTCTTCATGCAATTGTCATTTTTTAATCTCAATATAAGGCAGGGACATGTCATTTTTGCATCTCTTTTGTTTTATGATACAGATGAATAAGATTAATAAATTTAGTAAAACACTCTTACTAAAAAAATGTTGATGAAAAATTAATGTATGAAAAACATACTTTTTATTTAATGTTCTGTAGAAAGATTAATTGCTTCACGGTAAATGAGTTTCACACTGTTATCAAAAGTATAATTTTTGTTTAACCTTATAAAATTAATTGATTGCTTAATTTCTTCGAGGCAAATGAGTTAAAAAAAAAATGGGTACGAAAGAATAATTTTTATTTAATGTTATACAAATGGATTAACTGTTTATGATTAAATGAATTGCGCAATTAGAACGGGATCCAGACTAACTCTCAGTGATGGCTATATTTAGTTACAACTCTAAATTGGAGTTGTTCTTTGTACCGTAAGTTCATTTTTTTGTGCTTCATCTTCCTGCAAAAACTTTTGATGCAAAGCATCATAATTCAGAAGGACCTTACTATTTTTTTGTCTGATACAATAGATGCATCTCCATCTGTAACATGAAAAATCATCGTGTGTTTGCTTCTCCTACTCGTCCTCCATTCTGAACCCTTCTTCCGCTTTACCCCGGCTCCTGAACAATGATGTAATATGTAAATTATGTATTGATGGATAATTAAAAAATACATCACAAGTTGAAAATGAAGAAGGCCAAAAACATGGGGTCATGATTATGGAAAGAAATGAGGCTTACGGAGCGAAGGGTGTCAAAGAAAAATAATATTCTTTTATATTGTGAGTTGAAGTAATTTTTTTCATGTTATCCTAAGTTTTATAACCTTGAGATTACATTCCAAGAAACATACATGGAATTTTTAGGAGACACATGGTGTATTATTAGTATGCAAATATACTCCATAGTTTTGGACATGCAAAGAGTACACAAGAGATTTTTCTCTCATATATGAGATTTTCTCGTCGGTGTATGTTAGAGTTGGAATGAAGTGGGGTATCCTAAGGGACTCTTTGGTAGAGAACTAGATCTCATTCCTTGGGGTGTAGGTTGATGGGGAAAAAAAGTCGGTGGATTGTGATAGTTGTAAGAGTGAATAAGAGTTGGTGGATTGTGATAGTTGTAAGAGTAAATAAGCTACAAATTCTAGGAAATTGTTCTTTGTGAAAGGAAACCTCACTGTAGGGGTGACTTTATTGTGGAAATATTAAAGGTGACAACGAGCCTATGGTTAGATGATTAATTTCCATAAAGATAATGTTAGTAGGTGATTAATTTCCATAAAGATAGTGTTATGATTTATTTGTAATTATGTTGATTTAATGTGGTTATGTTAGGAACTGATTCTCCTCCTTTTGTATGTAGATGTCTACTTTTGTATCTATGATTGATTACTTGTGCTTGTATGAGACAATAAACAAATTATAATATCAAAACTCTAAAATGTTGAATTGAGCCTAACTCAATGGATGAACATGTTATAGAAAAGTACAAAAGAAAGAGAAGTGGAAATTTTGTGGTTGCAAGAGTACCATGTATCCTCTACATAATACAAACATTCGATGTTACACTACTCATTATTGGAAAAAAAATCATTTCTATTAAAATTTTAACACCCCTCGTACCTATTAAAGTTAACATTAAATCAACATTCAATTAAAATTATTCAATTAAAACCATAGCGACTAATTACATTATCAATGAATGAAACAAATAACTTGTTGTAACCATAACTTTGATCATAACTCTAGATTTTCTACTCCATTCACAAAAATAAACCACTTTTAAGTTTGATAATTCCTATAAGTGTAGATTCTGAAATTTATGTTTTTCAACCTAAAATGAAAGCTTTTATAATAATATAAACACTCGAGTTTATATAACAAATCTAGAACATATAAACTTCTTTCTTTTCTAGTTTATCGAAATATCACTTCAATGAAAGAGACCAATCAATATTCGATGAAGGAGACCTAACCAATTTTCGAATARACTAGTATGTTTTTTTGATTGRAAGACTACATCATACATTACCCATACAAATTTAATGAATTTCCATAGTTTAGATTGATGAAATAATGACTTAACTTAATGAAATAGATTATTATAACTTGTTTAGTGCATCTTGAGAAACTTTAAAGTAGGGCCTCTTGTGATGGAAGAGTCCAGTGAGTTAAGCATTGGGGAAAACAACAATTTGGAGGAGCTTGATGCGGCTGTCGAGATGGATTGAGGAGAAGTGATAAGTGCAGCAGTTGGGCGTTTGTTAATTCTGGTACGTGGGCGGAGGCTATGATAAGAAGCGGAGACAATAGAATTCACCTGGAGAGAATCAACGGGGCCTTGCGGAGAGGGCACATGATGTACCAAGGTGTCAGGATGTAATAATTTCACCGCCTTTGTGTAAATGGTAAATCAATGGCTTGAGCTGTCAAGACTCGAGACACCATCGATGGATTTGTTAGCGGTGGCCGCCTTAACCTTTGCAGGCCAAGAGATACCATTACCGCTTAATTAAATCTTTTTATAAGATCGAAGTGGCGTTTTTGTTTGTATAAATACCTGAAACGGATTGTAAAACTTTGAGAGTGAAAGCAAATTGAATAGAAGTTGTTATTTTGTATTCGGAGGTGTTTTCTTCGTTGATTTTTTTTTTGAGTTCGTAAACTCGTCTGATTCATATCTCCTACTTGTTGTTCATTGAATTAAGTTTTTTTTTGGATTCACTATATTGTTTTTAATTTAAACAAACGTTGTAATTATTTGGAGTGCACGGAGTTCTTGAGTTTCAAAATTCCGAACTTAAAATGGGTGATTTTAATATAAAGGCATATTGAACCAAAGTCGAGATATTCATTCAGAGTTTACCTGTTAAGAGTGCGTGGAGTTCTTTAGTCTCAAAACCCTGAACCCGAATTGGTGAGCCCAAAGCTTATTCACATTTCGTGATTCGGAATTAGTTGTTGTATTTTCCTTTCTGCGTTGGGTGTTTGTAAACCCCGAAACCCTGAAGTGTTGGGCCCACAACTTATTCGCAGTTCACGATTCAACAGTTATTGTTGCATTGTGTTTTTTATTTCCGGCCTTTGTAATCGTCAAATCCAGAACCCTGATTGACCTCTGGTTTTTCACATTTTGTATCGGAGAAAGATGTCCATCCTGCAATTGCTTAGTTCATTGCAAATTGTTCCTGTTAGTCCCAAAATTTTATCCTCTTGTTTTTCCTGCGCGAAATTTTTTCAAATTTTATATAAATGGTTGTCTCGTAGTAGTTCTTCTTAGGTTCAAGTTCATGTTCTGAGTGAGAAGTCATATGACTCTTGGTATATTCAAATGGGGATGATTTTATGTTCTCAGGATTTATGGACCTATGTTATCGATGGTTATGCTGAGCCAGCTGATGTAGCAGCATAATTGGCTCTCTCCAATGCTCACCATGTTTTGTTGAAGGAAAAAAAGAAGAAGGATAACAAGGCTCTTGGATTAATCCCGCAAGGATTAAATGAATCCATTTTTACAAATATTTATAATGTTGCATCTTCGAAGATGGCTTGGGATATTCTTGAAACCTGTTATCAAGGTGTGTCCAAGGTGAAGACAATTAAGTTGCACAACTTAAGAAGGGACTTTGAAAATATGAATATGAAAGATAATGAAAGTGTTGATACTTTCATGACTCAAGTGATGAGTGTCGTGAACTAGCTCAGGAAGTATGGAGATGATGTTGAGAATAAGAGAGTTATTGAGAAAGTGCTAAGAATTTTACTTAAGAAGTTTGAACCTGTAGTTGTACCCATAGAGGAATTTAAATATTTAAGTCAAATGCAAATTGATGAATAAACTGGTTCTCTTGCTGCTCATGAATCTAGAATATCTAGATATGAATAAGGATCATTGGAGCATGATTTCAAATCCAAATTGCATGTTACCAGAGGCAGAGGCAGAGGCAGAGGAAGGTTTCATACTCGTGGTAGAGGAGTTCAATTTTATGGTCGAAGGGAAAACAAAGATGAATCAGAGTCTGAGCAAAAGTCCCAGTAGAATCCTCCTAATTTAAGAGGGAGCATCAACAAACCCTGGCAGAAAGAAAATCAGAGGTATGATAAAACTAAAGTACAATGTTATTATTGTAAGAATTTTGGGCATTTTTCTAACAAATGTTGGAAGAAACAAACAGATGCTGGAAAGCAGTCCACACATATTACAAATGAGTCTGAGTATGATCAAAATCATGTGTTCCTGACTTGTAATGTCACTCAAGAAAGTGCTAATGATATTTGGTTTTTGGATAGTGGTTGCAGTAACCACATGACTGGTAATAAGGATTTATTTTCTTGTATTGATACTAGTATTCAGTCTAAATTAAAACTAGGAAATGACTGTAAGGTTACAGTTAATGGTAAAGGTGTAGTTTTGGTTTATACTAAGAATAATCACAGAAGAAATATTATTGATGTTTATTTCGTGCCTTGTTTAAAATTCAATCTTATTAGTGTTGGACAACAGATGGAGAAAAATTACAGAGTGTTATTAAAGAACAAGGTAGGATGAAATCACGGAAGTGGGTTACACTTTCGTGACAATCAGGTCTCCAAAATTCCGAAAAACATTTTTTCGGCTGAACTCATAATATTTTTTGGCTGAATGATATTCTTTTCGAATGAACTATTTTTCAGCCGAAAAAAGAAACGTCAAATTGAACGGTGCAATAACCGCACCTCGATTTCCATGTACAAATTTAGTCAGCCGGATATTTTCTTTCCGGCAATACTCTTTCAACCGAACAATTGTTCGGCCGAACTATTTTTAGACCGAAAGATAGTTCAGCAGAAAATTTGTTCGGCCGAAATATTGTTTATATATCAACCACACATCGATGTTGAAACATTTTACAAAATTTGTTGTTGTTTCATGAGAGCAGAGGACGTGAGGTTGTGAGGTCGTTTGTCAGGTGGTTGCGCTTGTGAGGTCGTCGGGAGGTCGTGAGCGCAGGGGTCGTCATGATGTCATGATCGCAAGGGTCATCGTTGTGTTTGCGAGCGTGGACACGCTGAACAACATGTAATTTTCTATAGTGTAGAATATATTTTCAGTAATAAGTTTTAAAATGTATGGTTGAAATGTAATTTACATCTGTAATTTGTAGTGTTTATATTAATTGTAGTGTAATTTGTAGTGTTGGACTGTGAGTTGGCCGTGGGTGGCCAGAGCTGTGGCCAAGCAGTGGGCGTGCCCTTGGCTTGGCCACAGGGCTAGCCACCCACGGCCAACTCACAGTCACAATCCAGTAGAATATAATTTTAGTTATAATTTTTAAAATGTATGGTTGAATTGTAATTTGCATTTGTTTTTGAAGTGTTTATATTATTTGGGCCCTTGTTGGACTGTGAGTTCGTCGCGGGTGGCCAGCCCTGTGACCAAGCCATGGGCGTGCCCACGGCTTGGCCACAAGGCTGGTCACCCGCGGACAAATCACAGTCACAGTCCAGTAGAATATATTTTTAGTAATATTTTTTAAAATGTATGGTTGAATTTTAATTTACATTTGTAATTTGTAGTTTTTATATTATTTTGGCCCATGTCGGACTGTGAGTTGGCTGTGGATGGCCACCCTGTGGCCAAGCCGTGGGAACATCCACGGCTTGGCCACAGGGATGGCCACCTGCGGCCAACTCACAGTCCGTGGACACGTGGACCTTACACTTATAAAATTTACTTGCTTTCTCATTAAAATTATTTTACCTAGTTTCATTTTATCTAGGAAGAAGTTCCAATATTTGATATTAATTTAGTGGTCTTTATTATTATTATTATTATTTCCATCATTTAGTATTGTGATTATTGGAATGTAGTGTTGAGCTCAAGACTTAAATAAATGGGTCTTAATGTGAGTGACTCGGTCAAATCTAATTGAAGTATTTTCAATATAAATATAACAAGAAATTAAGATCTCAAGGAGTTCATTTTTGTTAGAATTATAAAAGTAAAGAAGGAAAAAGATATCTTTTTATAAATTTCAGTTAGGAAGGCAGCTAGATCACAGTGAGAGCTACTGAACTTAGGGAGAATAATCAAAATGAAAATATACACAATGTTCAGACCTGAACTAAACTCAATCAATGTACTATTTCTTGATTAGCAAATCATTAGAATATCTAAATAGTAACCAATGTTAACATAGACTTCATTTATCACTAGATTTGATGCTAAGTAGCTCAATATCATATCTAAGTAAAAGATCTGATACAGATATGAAATAATACATCCAAACTAGAAATAAATCTAAGATGGGTTAAATAGATCTAAACAATAATGATTGAAAAACTCAACAACAATATTCAGATCTAATAATCTATAATAATTAATGCTGATACATAAATCTAGTTAGATCAAACAATATAGAACTCACAACAAAAATCCAGATCTGAAGATAAAGAATAGGTAGCTTACCTTGTCCTAAAACCTTACCTCTGAAGAATTCACAGTCAACACAAGAGATGCATAACCATTTGCAATTATGCTCAGACAAAGCCTCGTTCATAGATCCACCATGTAGGTTGGAGATCATTCCATGAGATGGTAAACTTTCTCTCTCTATGTCTCTCACTCTTGTGTTTTATAAATATTTTATGCAAAAGTTTCCTATAGATTGACCTACACCGATCACGATTCCTACTCCTTAGAAGTTCAAATCTATGTATCTCCTAAATATTGATCTACACCTATCATGAGGCCTACTCCTCATTGGAT
>JZKD02S1851525.1:1158853-1183523 GCA_000966675.3 Picea glauca
TGGATCAGTCGAACCCACTACCGTGGGAGATATGGGCAAGGCCCATCGGATACATGCAACGGTGAATAACCCCTAGACAGAGCATCAGTTGACTGTGCTCGAGACGACAGGTACTATTGCTGACCAGACCCTTAGTATTTTGATAGACCCAGGTGCTACTGAGAGTTTCATTTCTGGTGCAGCGTTAAAAAGGATTAAGGTAAAGGCAGTCAAACAGGATGAGTTTAGCTTCGTAGAGATGGCTTCGGGAGCCAAACAGAAGGTTGGAGGAAAGGTTATGGGATCTGCCCTTAACCTGGGAGAGTTTGTCACGAGGGTCAACTTGTACGTCACAATCTTAGGATCTTATGACGTCATGATCAATATGGATTGGCTGGAATCACATGAGGCGATACTCAACTGTAAGATGAAATGGTTGAGCTTGGTTTATGATGAAGGAAAAATACGTGTGATTGTAGGGCAGAACCATGGAGTTTCCCTGAGGTTTGTCTCTTCCTTATAATTACAGAAGAGTATGCGCAAGGGGTGCAAGCTTTATGCGATCCTTGTGATCAACGAAAAGGGAGTGGCGGAAGGTCTAGAACACCTTCCGATGGTGAAGGAGTTCGTGGACGTATTTCCAGAGGAGTTACCAGGGATGTCGCCGGAAAGGGAATTGGAGTTTACCATAGACCTGAAATCGGGGACCGAACCGATAGCAAGAACGCCTTATTGGATGTCGACCCTGGAGTTGCAACAGTTAAAAATGCAACTGAAGGAGTTGCTGGACCTGGGAATGATATGCCCTAGTGTGTCACCGTGGGGTGCACTAGTTATCTTCATTCGAAAGAAGGACAGATCGTGGAGGCTTTGCATTGACTACCGTCAACTGAACAAGGCTACGATCAAGAATCAGTATCCCTTGCTGATAATTCATGATCTGTTCGATCAAATGAAGGGTGCGATGGTGTTCTCTAAGATCGATTTGCGATCAGGGTATCACCAGTTACAGATCAAGGAGGATGATGTCCCTAAGACCGCCTTTAAAATGAGATTTGGACATTACGAGTTTACGATTTTGCCGTTGGGACTGAAAAATGCCCCAGGAGTGTTTATGAGTTTGATGAATGGGGTGTTCCATGACTACTTGGACAAGTTCGTCCAAGTATTCATTGATGATATTTTGATCTACTCTCAGATGACGAAGGAGCATGATGAGCACTTGCGCTTGGTACTACAGTGTCTGCAAGAGCACAAATTGTATGGGAAGTTGTCCAAATGCTCTTTTTATCAATCGAGGATTCACTACTTAGGGCATGTCATCTCCGGTGAAGGTATCGTCGTGGATCCAGCCAAGGTTGAGGATATTATGGAATGGCCTACACCGACGAATGTCATAGAAGTGCGTATCTTTATGGGATTAGCAGGATACTATCGATGGTTTGTCGAGGGATTTTCAAAGATAGCAAATCCGATCATGGAATTGCAGAAGAAAAACAAGAAGTTTGTTTGGATCGAGAAATGCGTAGAAGCATTTCGGAGGATTAAGGAGTTGTTGACAACAACGCTGATACTAAAAGTCCCTAACATGGATGTGGACTTCTTGGTATGCACTGATGCATCCAAGGAAGGTTTAGGCGGAGTCTTGATGCAAGACGGATGAGTGATTGCTTACATTTCGAGGAAACTGAGAAGGCATGAAGAGAACTATGCGATGCACGATTTGGAATTATTAGCCATCGTATACGCCTTGAAGGTTTGGAGACACTACCTTGTTGGATGAAAATTTGAACTAAAGACTGATCATTGTGGACTACAACACATTTTTACGCAAAGCAACCTGAATGCACGACAACGTCGTTGGTCGGAATTGCTTAGTGAGTACGACTTCGAGATTACTTAAATAAAGGGAACAATGAACTGAGTGGCAGATGCTTTGAGTCAGAGGCCATGCATCTTTTCGGTGTTTCCTCTTCAGATGAATCTACGTGAGAATATTCTCACTTTACAGCGTGAGGATGACTGGTACAAACAGGTCGAGGTTTTTATTGGACAAAACACCATGATGGTACCATGATATGAGGGATATTCATTTGATAGAAATGGTTTATTGAGGTTTAGAGGTAAGATTTACGTACCTCCAAACGACGAGTTGAGGATGTGGATCCTGAGCGAGACTCATAGAGAAGTTACCTCACACTGTAATGTGAATATCCTCTTAGAGGATGTGAGGCTGCATGGCGTGCCTAAGAAGATTATATCTGATCGAGGATCGGTGTTTACTAGACGATTTTGGACGAGTTTCCAAGAGGCCTTGGGGACCCAACTTAACTTTAGTACTGCATATCACCCAGAGACAGACGGACAGATAGAACGAATGAATAAAAACTTGGAAGACATGTTGCACATGTACGTGATGGACCAACAAAAGCGTTGGGAGGAATTCTTGTCTCTAGTAGAGTTCGCTTACAACAACAGTTACCAGAGCACCATTAAGATGGTGCCTTTGGAGTTTCTTTACGGGCGACTGTGTTGGACTCCCTTGAGTTGGGATCAGCTTGAGGACAGGGTCCTGGTGGGACCAGAAGCGATCCAAGAAATGGAAGACAAAATAAAAACCATAAGACAAAGGATTAAAGAAACGCAGGATCGACAGAAGAGTTATGCCGATGCACACCGAGTCAGCCATAGTTATGAGGTCGACGATCAAGTCTTCTTGCGGGTTTACCCGCATAAGAGTTCGATCAAGTTTGTAAAGGGAGATAAACTCTCTCTTAGGTTTGTGGGACCTTTCGAAATTGTGGAGAGAAAGGGGTCGGTGGCCTATCGACTAGCCTTGCCTGATTCTTTGAGGCGTATGCACGATGTTTTTCATGTATCTGTTTTGAGACATTATATTAGTGATCCTACGCATGTGATTGACATGAGTTCCTTGCAGGTATCAGACGAGGGAGTGCTCACGGCTGAGCAGGTCCGCATGTTGGATCATCACATTCGACGGCTACGACGTCGAACAGTAGATTAGGTCAAGGTCCAGTGGGATAGTTATAGTCCGCACTCGGGGACCTGAGAGGGCGCATATGATATACGCCAACAGTTCCCATTTTTGTTTGATATATAGACTTATGATACTGTGGTACTTTTATTTCGGCATTTATACTGAGAAAATTCGGGACAAAGTTTAGACCAAGAGGGGGTGTATGTAACATCCCGCTCTGGCGCACTGAGAAAACTTATTCTTTGAGGACACTTTCTCGCAAGTGATCTGGACTTTTAAGATGTTAAAACATTCATCCTTGATTATGATGCACTATGATAGATGACATGATGTTTTACTGCTTTGACGTAGACAGGTGTTATTGACTCAGTTTTCTTGAGTGTGTAGGGTTTTGGACCTTGAGGATGTAGAGGCATCGGTGGAACCCCTTGGACTCCAGATTGGGTCAGGGAGTGTGTTATTTGGGTTGATTTATTTACTGTGATATTTCATTGACATGATGTTGACATGTTCTGACATGATTGTTGATGATGCAGGCTGACGATAGCTTGCCGACCAACCTCACATATGGAGTAAGGGGGACACACACGAGTTCCAAAGAGGTTGTGGGAGAGGGGTGGATAGCAGCCCTGCCACAGCCTACTAGCACTCTCGTCGTGGCTCGAACTATAGGTTAACGATTACCTTGTTCGAGAGGATCCACGATGTCGTGAGGGTAGACTACGACAGTCACTCACGATGAGTCTAAGGGGTGCGAAATAAGGAGAGGGTCTTATTCCTTAGATCCCTTAGTCTCCCACAAGTTCACCTGGTGGAGTGTTGACTCCAGGGGTTATAGATGTCTACCAATCAGTCAAGTTGGCGAGTGGAACCCTTGGAGCACGTGGTGCATTGTGAAGTGCACATCGCGCAAGAGAAACACAAGTTGGCGAGTGACACCCTTGGAGCACATGGTGCATCCTGAAGGGCACGTCGTGCAAAAGAAACGAATGAGGCGAGTGGCACCCTTGGAGCATGTGGTGCATCCTGAAGGGCACGCCACATTGATGTTGATGAAGGAACAAACCTAGATGGCCTTAAGACATTTAACACATTGAGAAATTCTTGACCAACTTCCCTAATTAAATGTCGCCCAATTCAGACTCTAAGTCCTAAGTCTAAAACTTCTCTAGGGTAAATTTTGTTTAACCTTAACAAAAAAAAAATACCCTATAAAATAAAAGTAAAAATTTAAACTAAAACCCACTTAAGTGATAGTTCTAGTCTTCATAATTTTTGGGGTAAAATGAAGAGAGTAATAATTTAATTAAAATCTGTGGTTTTAAGTTGTAAAGAACAAATAAATTATTTAACTTGTGAAGTATAAAAAGATTTTAAATTAATAATAAAGGGAAAAGAGCAAATAGCGCAACTGCCATTTGGCTCTAATAAAAAGGGGAAAGAAGGGAATAATAAGAATTAGGAAACTAAGTAATGGAGGAAACATAATTAAGGAAAGTTGGGAACTTATGGTAAAAAGCGAAGTCAACAAAGTAAGGAATCTGCAATTAAGAACCTTCTAAATTGAGCTAATTTAGCAACTTCATTTTTAGGGAATTTATTTAAAACATGTAAGGGGATCTAGGAACACCTAGGAGGAAATTCAGGAGCAACTCTAGGTGGGTGAGGGAAATTAGTAATTCAATAATTTAAAAAAAATAATTATTTGAGGAAAGAGGGGGATGGATGACACTTGTGCGAAGGAGAATATTTAGAATTTTTTTATTAAAACTTAATTAAAATGTGATTTAGGGAAAGTTGGAGGTTGGAAAAACTCTATAAAAGAAAGGGAAGATGAGGAAGAGGGGGATCGGATGATAGCGTAACGTTACGCTGCCGGATTTGTGACTTGACTGATTGCTTGTGAGGAGTTGGGATTTTCTAGCTTGGATAGGAGTGGTAGCTCGGCCTTGCAAGGCGAGATGGGAAGCTAGACGTACCATCTGGATAGTGTGTAGCCCCTTTGCAGCTTGGGGGGCTAAGGGGGAAGTAGAGTACCCCTAGCAATTAGCTGGGAGGTACTGGTGTAGTCTCGACGGTCGGTGAGAGGGTGCGACACGGAGCACATGGTACGTCATTCGACGTGGACGATAAGGAAATGGTATGTTTTTTTTTTAACTTGATACAATAGGATGCATTACGATTTATGTTGGTATCAGAATATTGGTTGTAAATGGATTTAATGGTCGTTTTATTTATTTACTCTGCGTTTAAAATTGTAATTGTTGTAACTGTCATTTTTATTTAAATTCTCAGGTGACAAGTATTAGTGTGGCAGATCTTGTACAATATATTTTCTACATGTTTCTTGTGTATGAAATGATTATTAAGTTATTGAAGAACCTCCTGGTAAATGTTGGTAATAACCATATTTCTATATAGTTTTCGGTCTGATGAAATACCTCCAGTAGTAAGTGAGTATTGCTATTATCTTTTTTCTTGAACACTTCTAGCTATCTATTATATTCTTATAGATAACTCAACACCTCAAGCAATCTCCTTTGCAGTCAAAATATGCTATAGAGCAGTGAACCTGTCAACTACCTAAACAGATTTTAAAAAAAAAATAAGTATAAACTTGGACGTACCGATAAAAAAAAAAGACAGGCGCAAACTTTGATTCGTCTCTCAGTTAGGGACATCCCAGAAACAGGAATTTAAGTAAACAGAACAAGGAAAACCATTGGCTTTGCCCTATATTACTTAACCTTTAACCAAAGTTCAAAGGTTGTTTTTAAAAAGGGAAAATCAGTGTAAATTTGGAGGCTTTTTATAAAAATGGAGTGGGTAAATTCTGAAGAAATCTTAGTTACTAATCGTTGGTTTGGGTTGTAGTTCCTTGTTACTATGATTTTTAGGGTTAGAAATTAAGCCATCCATTTTTGCAATGTAATTCTTGTGATGTATCTCTTCCTCTCATTCTGGGACTGAAGGTTCCTTGCCTAACCTTAGGACAGTCATTAAACTCTGGTTGCCTGGAATGGACGGAACAACCCTGCCAAATTTCATTACTATTTACTCTCTCACATGTTATTACACATTTATTAAACCCATAACCTAATGCACTCTTTTTTTTGACCTTGCAGCTTGTATGAACTTTGAAAATTCCTGAGGTAGCGACCCAAGAGCAGAAGTCAAATGTTAAACCTAGTTTAGTTTAGAATTCCTTCTCTTCATTTCAGGTTGCGTAGCCATTCCCTAACGCGTCTTCCCGTCGAGGTGAAGAATGAATTCTTTCCACGTCTGATGACAGGCGTCTTCCTATCTCTGCATCTTCCCTTGTGTTTCATTCTTTTTACCATAACTTGGAATGCCTAACCTTGCGTATCGATTTCTATCTCTACGATGGATTACACTGGTGATTTCCCCCTCAGACCGCCCGTCGTGTTGGATTGGGCGACTTGCCCTAGACTGTGTGTGTACAGCGTTTCCAGATTCACATCCAACAACTGAAACGAGAGGTGTGGTTTTGATTTCTCCTCTGATAGCCGTGAGCTATCTCCCCGGACCTTCGCTGACAGCCTGGTAACCCCTCCTGGAATTTCTGCAGCGATTCAGTTGTTTTAGTAATTAATTAAATCCCTTTTAATGTCGTAATGTTCATTATTCATCAATTGTTTATGCCACACAATTATTTATTCCTTAATCTCTTAATCTTGCACTATTAGCATTTTACTTTTTTTTTTTTTATCCCTACATCTCTGTGCTCTGACTATGCACGTTCCACGGAGGACATATTTTCATATTAACCATTAAAACCGTTACCTGTGCATTATGCTTGAAGGTTTTGCAAATCTGTTTTTAGTCAGTTAACTAATTGTGTTTTACTCGGACCATGTATGGTTGTAATCTAATTGTGTTGTTTTTATCAATGTTGGTGGGTATTGGCGTAGTAATGCGACCTTGTTGTTATTTTAAATGGCAAATATAAAATGAAAATATAAAGTGCAATATAAAATGCAGTATTAATATTGTTTAGGGAAAGTTTTGCGGAATGTGATTTTGTTGTTATCTTCAATGGCAAGAATTATGGCAATTATAAAAGGAAATAATAATGTTGTTTTATGGTAAGTTGTCATATATTTTGTATGGATAACATACCAGTAGTGAGGTGATAGATGTTGTATTACAAGGTTAGGATGGTATAAATGTGAGGTTGGGTGGTAATGTCATTGAAATTTTAGGTTTTGATAGCGTACAAGATAAAAGGGGATTATTAATTATTTGCAGAATACGGTAATGAAAATGTATTGCGGATATTGTTTCGGGTTAATTTCAGGGTTAGCACTATAATTGGAATTTTTTCAAACTCACAGTTGTATGATATCAGACTCTTCGATCTGATAAAGCTAGTTTCTCTGTATATAAGTCAGTGTGTGTGATTATTTTCTGTGAAAAGAATCCAGTGCCGTATCAAGAGTCTCGGGCCCTTTAAAGGCAGGGTTCCCACTCTTGCGACACACCTCTAAGGTCGGATCAGTAGTTGCGGGATATTTAAAGACATAGTTCCCACCACTGCGACTTCCTGACAAAGATTACTAGTTTCTGCCTGAGAAGTTGGCCAGGAGCCTATCTGACATTCTCTCTCTCCGGAGTAGAGAACTAATATTAAATGCCCTACTTTCCTATGCAGAAATAGTAAAATCTACTACTATGGATTCTCCCATCTGTGTTTGTACTGTACATAACTCAGTATGTCGTTCTGTGTGTCTTATGTCTTCTTTTTGTGATCATCGTGGTTGCATCTTGTTAGTCGTCGGGTGGCGAAGTAGAGTTGAATTTGTTGTTTTCCTTGTTCTCACACACACACTATTAACACACACCAAAAAAAAAAAACTTCCTTGCACCTGTTATCAGAGTTGTTCGTGACGAATGGGAGGTATTATACATATTCTTAGTTCGATATCTTATATAATGCTTAGATTTTTTCTTTCCAAATTTTTCAGTATCAACATTTTCTAATATTTCATCATCAATGTTGATCGATTCTCCTGCATATTTCAATTTAAAGTTTATATTAAGAAACATAACCCGAACACAAATTCACTAAGTTATATATACTTGAGTGTTCATCTGGTATTAATCTAAATTTATGTACACATACCTATAGGTGATTCGTCTTCTGATTCAATTTTGGTTTCAACGTCTTCTTCGACATTATGAGACAAATCTATTTATGTTTTTTTGAAAAACATCAAATTGTAATTACAATCAATTATATTATTTACAATACTTTTAATTTGAATTCTATACTTTGAATTTTGTACTTTCTGAATACAGTCCTAATGTGTGTCGTGTGCTCGATCATCATATGTGCATGCATACCTGGTTGAACTTCTTCTTGTCGGAAATCTCTATTGACATTATCATCATTTATTTTTTTAATATTTGCACGTTCTTGTTTCCTTCTCCGATAAAGCTCTTTCCTTTGTTCGATTTGGCGAGTATCATCTCCAGTGTGATCATATTTTCTCTTGCAAAAACTTTTGTTTCCCATGAATTTTATAGTTATCTGTAAAAGATATGTTCAGCAAAGACTTCACCATGAAAAAATGCTCAACATTTATCTTTCAACATATAAATTGTTATTCCAATAAAAACTTGAACAAACATCATTTACCTTATTCAACAAAAACCAAAAAAATGATTCGAAACTTTTTTTAAGTGTTCTAAAAAACCACCATGTATCGATATCGATCCTCCGATTAAGCTCATGGAACAGAGGGAAGAAATAAAGAAAGAAAAGAATACAGTTGCAATCAGTAATAAAAATGCTTTGAAATTCCTATTCTCGAGCTTATATCTCTTTGTTCATTTGATGGATTGTGTTAAATGTGTTCAGCTGAAATCCTATTTATACAATTTGACACGAAAGAAAACCATACGACGTGTCTTTTTCAGCCGAAAGACTTGGAAACCGTTCAGTTTTGATGGTTTTCGTTAGATTTTAGTCTTTGAGTCGAAAGATTATTTCGGTCGAAAAAAGGAAATTGGAATTGAAAACTAAAACCAGAGAATTGCCCCAAGCATAACTAAACTTCAGAGGTTGCAAACTCCCGCAAACATTGAGAATTTGGTTTTGAAAATGACACCAACATTTCCAAAATTGAATCTACCTTCAATTCTTATCATTTGTTTTCATTTTCTTTATTTTTATCTATTTTTATTTAATTTTAAAAAAAATTCACTACATAATATTTCCAACAGACATTATGATTCGGTGAAATGAAATATCGGTATCTCTAAAAATATACAGTGAAAAATTCAGAAAAAAAATATATTCATAATCCTTAAACTGTTCTTTTCAAAAGGGTATATTTATATTTTAGTTTTAAGTAAAAATTAAGATAGATACAATGTGTAAAAAAATATGTGTTTAAAATTTGCAACGTTTTCAGCCTACTCAACTTCAAAAAATTCTAGAAATTATAATATTCATCCGTTAAATTAAAAATAATAGTCATAATAAAATAGAGTCTATGTAGATTGTTGTAGTATATTTTGTTTCTTAAAAACATAAGTTTAATAATAGAAACATTTTTGTAGAAATAAGCAACTCATTATCATTCATTTCATGTTTAAGGAACATACTGTTAAACAATTGTCAAATGGACATATCAAATCGTGATAAAAAAAAATTTGAAAAATAGTCATTGGAAGGCTAACACAATTCTTCACAAGTTTTGTTTTTACTATAAAGTGAAATTCTAAATAAAAAAAATACTTTTGTATGTCGGAAGTTGAATAACTTGTGAAAATACAATTTTTTTTCTCATAAAACAAGCAAAAGTGTAACCCATCTTCATGATTTCACCTGGTATGTACAATCTATGATAAATTACCCAACAAATAGCTGATTGCAAGAGTAGATATGACCAAGAATAGAATGTTTCCAATTGTTATGAGAAGTAATTTGAGTGGTTCTTTGAATGCTTATAAAGCTAGAAGTTTAGATGAATCTTGGTTATGGCATTTGATATATGATTATTTACATTTTGGTGGTTTAGATCTGTTACAGAAGAAACAGATGGTAAAGGGGTTACCTTGTATTCAGCAACCTAGAAGCTCTTGTGAGAGCTGTATACTTGGAAAACATCACAAAGAGAAATTTGTTTCAGGTGTTTCCTATAGAGCAAAAGCTCCATTGGAAATTGTCTAACAGATTTATGTGGACCAATACAAACACCTTCTTTAACTGGTTGTGTTTATTTTATGACTTTCATTGATGATTTAAGTAGGAAGACTTGGTTGTATTTGTTGAAACAGAAATCTGAAGCCCTTGATGTTTCAAGAAGTTTAAGTCTATGGTTGAGAATGAGAGTGGTCAAGCCATTAAAATATTAAGGTCCGACAAAGGAGGTGAATATAAACTTAATGAATTCATTGAATTTTGTGATCTTCATGGAATTAAAAGGCAGTTTACTGCTCGATATACTCTACAACATAATGGAATGGCTGAAAGGAAGAATTGGACCAGCATGGATATTGCTCGAAGCATGTTGAAAGAGAAGCATATTTCAAGCGAATATTGGGGAGATGCGGTTCTTTGCTCTATTTTTATCTTTAATAGAAGTCTGACCAAGAACATGAGGGATTGTGTACCTCAAGAAGCCTGGGATGGTAAGCCTTGCAATGTTTCTCATTTTAGATTTTGTGGATGTGCTGCATTTGCGCATGTACCTGAAGAAATGAGGAGGAAGTTGGATGAAATAAGCGAGAGATGTATCTTTGGTGGATAAAATGAATATTCTAGAGCATATAAACTCTACAATCCCATCACCCAAAAATATGTAATCAACGGAGATGTTCAATTTAAAGAATATGAAGCCTAGGATGGAAGTATTGACAAATCAATTTCAGAGGGAGTTGTGTTACCCCGTGAAGATGATGATGGAGTAGAGCAAGCTGAAGGAGATGGACAGATAGTTCCACATGTAAATACACTTGCAGCAAGAAGTCCAACAAGGAAAGCACCAGATTTCATCCCATCTCAATTTAGAACGACCACAACTCATGAGCATGGTGAGCCATTTGGACATTGTGGAGATCAATCAAATTCACAGGTAAGTACTAAATCAAATCCCACTTTAGCTTCATTAAGAAACAGATTTAAAGGAAATAAGACTAGATGCTTAAGAGAATTGTATGATCAGAATGAAGAAGTAGATCAAATTTCAAATTTTTCATTAATAGCATGTGATCCTGTAAGTTTTGATGAAGCCGCTAAAGAGGAT
This sequence comes from Picea glauca, assembly GCA_000966675.3. Taxonomy (NCBI): domain Eukaryota; kingdom Viridiplantae; phylum Streptophyta; class Pinopsida; order Pinales; family Pinaceae; genus Picea; species Picea glauca. The sequence continues at coordinate 1,170,104 of JZKD02S1851525.1, forward strand.
GTCTAGATAAAAGCAATGGATGAGGAGACTGATTTCATTGAAAGAAATAACACTTGGGATCTTGTATATTTACCTGAATGTAAGAATATTATTGATGTTAAGTGAGTTTACAATACTAAGCTAAATGCAGATTGTGAAGTTGAAAAGTGCAAAGAAAGACCTGTAGCTCAGGGGTTTAGTCAGCAACCAGGGATTGATTACAATGAAACATGTGCTCCAGTAGAAATAATTCACACTGTGAGAATGGTCTTAGCTATTGCAACTCAGAATAGATGGATCATGCATCAGATGGACGTTAAGTCTACATTCTTGAATGTATATTTGGAGGAAGAGGTTTATGTTAGACAACCTTCGGGTTATGAGATTGGTAAGCATAGAGATAAAGTTTAAAAGTTAAGGAAGGATTTATATGGATTGAAGAAGGCATCCAAATTTTGGTATAGTGATGACGACGCCTGCACCCTTCACAACCCGCGGGTCCGAAGGATGTGTCAGCACATGATATTTCCTCTTCTCGGTCCAAAGAACTCTTGTGGAGTTCTTCTACTTCCCTTTCTGGAAATCTTCACCCACAACAACTCTCATGGGATCCCTCCTTCACACTCGGAGGATCAAACTTCACGGTTTCGCGATGTCAGTGGTCGAGCATTGGAATCTCGAGTCCCCGAGACTCGATAGCAGTCAATGCTGACTTTTCTCACCTTATCAGAACTTCTCTTATCGCGATTTCGACACTCGCGATGTCGAACAACTTATTTTGCTGACTCCCGAATCCCGATACATCGAATCTTCGACACACACGTGAGTTGAATTTTCAACATATTCACTCCATCGGCATTTTGGACTTCACAATATCGCGATTCTTGATGCGGTGAGTTTGGAACTTCACCCTGCAAAACTCCGAAATGGCGTGCCACCTGTCCACATGATGACTCCTATGGCCTTACACTCTTTCTTTAGCTGTCGGGATATCTCATTTCACGATTTCGCAATCCCTGCTTCTATGTTCACGGGACTTCAACCTACGAAACTCTGATATGGACTCCCACATGTAAATCCGACGGTCCTTGTGACTCAGATCTACGGTCCTGCCACTGCTAAGCTTCGAACCCCTTGGAAATACTTCGCGTATCTCCCCTGCTTTTCTACAAGATTTAATGGCTCACGGGACTTCATGAATCCTCCTCGGAGAATTCTGACCATTCGTTCCTCCTTGACGATTTTCTGCAAATAGACTAAGTGTTCCTCCACGAACTTGTTCTCCTACGTGCAATCTTACGACGTCTCCTGAATATTTCTGGTCACAACTTCTCTGCTCTATCCTTCAACAGCTTTGAAGACCTTATCCTTCCTGAGCTTTTGCATGGCTCTCAAGTCCTCTGAAAAGGAAAACTTTGGCACGCACTCCTTGCGGCAGCCTTCAAACACTTTCAAGTGTTTGAATTTCCTTCAACTCTGCGTCTTTTAGAAAACTACTGCTCACACTCCTTGTGACAACCCTTCAACCACTTCCAAGCATTGAAGTCTGTCGACTCTACACACACCTGCAGCAGTAGTATTTCAATGCTTCACTCAAGTTTGCAACCCTAAGACCTTTCCCCAGCCTGCGCACTCCTTGCACGGCTCTTGTGCCCTAAATACACTTATGGGCGAATGAGGGAAAAAGTTGAACTGTCTGGGCCTTTGTCAACGCACTCCTTGCGGACAACCTCAACTGCACTCCTTGCAGGAAATCTCTCTCTTAGACAGAAAAATAATTGAAACTCATTCTACTTCCCCTAAGACTTCAAATTCAAACATGAAATCATATACAAAGCATATAAAGAAAATGTATAACAGGAAGTAAACATCTATGAGCATATCAATCAACATACATACACAGAGAATAACACAACGCCATGAATTTGAATCAATTTCCTTCTATTAATTCAAATATATGTACATGGGTGTTCTTACACAGCTCTCTCTGTAATCTCTATGCTCTTCCTTGGATAATGTTACAATGATACAAGTGAGGGTGTCTATATCCCGTTTCCCTCTTTCTTTCTCAATCTATCTAATCTACACATTTAATTTCTATCTACTTGCATTAACTATTTTAAATGGCTTCATCTACTTAAGGACGAGAGCGAATCGCTCAAGGTCCGTTACATTTACAAGCGCACCTTCAATAAATGGCTATATTTAAGTTTTGGAGCATCAACTTCAAGGGAAATTCAAAAATTTTGCACTGGCTTGTCCAACTGTCCGGTATGTCCGCATTGGCTCATTTGATGTTGGCAATGCTCCTGCATGATACTCCCTTGCTTGAAAAAATTTCATGGGCCCCTGTCCATGAGCTCGTACACGGTGTCTCCATGCCTCTGTATCTCTGCTTCATTTTTCCAGTTGGCATCTTCAATTGGATGGTCTTTGCAATTGACCAAATACTCAAGGTATTCTTTCCTTCTAGTCTTTTTACTCAGTCTTTTGTCTAGTATGCGCTCCATCTGCGGCTTCTCTGCAACTGGCATCTTCTTTCGCCACTGCACCTCTGGCTGCTCACTTTATGTCCCTGCTTCCTCAAGTTTATATGGGTACAAATCCAAGACATTGAATATCAGAGAAATTCCGACCCCATCGGGTAATTCAATCTCATAAGCATTTGCCCCGAATTTTCTCAAGACCTTGCATGGTCCAATTTTCTTCATCTTCAACTTATTATATGTTCCTCTCAGGAACCTTTCCTTTCTCAAGTGTGCCAAAATCAAGTCACCAACCTCAAACTAAAGTAGTCTTATGTGTTGATCTGCTCTGCGTTTATACTCCTGACTTGAATTCTGCAATCGGTCCTTCACCTTACTGTGAAGTTCTTTCATTGCCTCTGCGAAATCTTCTGCATTAGTGCTCCTAGTCACAGTCGGTTTTGAATCCCTTAGTTCAGAAACTCCTCTCGGTTGCATGCCATATACAATCTGAAATGGACTTTGGCCTATACTACTGTTCACTGAGTCATTATACACAAACTCTGCCTATGGTAGTATATTTTCCCACTGGCTGTGGTGTTCTATCACCAAGCTTCTCAGCAAGTCTCCCAGACTTCTGTTCACCACTTCAGTTTGTCCATCCATCTGGGGATGATAAGCAGAACTAAATGCCAAGTTAGTTCCTAGATTCTTCCATAATGTCCTCCAAAAGTGCTCTACGAACTTCGTATCTCCGTCCGAAACTATGCTTCTGGGTAAGCCATGAAGTCGAATGACTTCTTTGAAAAACAGGTTCGCAATGTGTGTTGCGTCACTGGTTTTCTGACATGGGATAAAGTGTGGCATCTTGGAAAACCTATCCACCACCATAAAGATTGAGTCAAATCCCCTTTGTGTCCTTGGCAATCCCAATATGAAATCCATGCTAATTCCATCCCATGGCTTCTCAGGTATGGGCAACGGTTGATAAAAACCTGGATTCTACCTTCTTCCCTTTGAATGGTGACAAATATTGTATTTGTCTACAAATTTCTTGACCTCTGATCGCATCCTTTTCCAAAAGTATGATTCGCTCAGCTTCGCAAACGTCTTGTCATGAACGAAGTGTCCGACCAATCCTCCACTGTGTTTCTCCTTCAGTAGATTCTGCCTCATGGAGCATTTCGGAATACAAAGCCGATTTCTCTTAAACAGAAATCCTTCCTGGATCATGTATTTTGTCCATTGGCTCCTATCTCTGAGAACTGGATTCTCAGCTGCTTCATACGCTTCCCTAAAATCTGGATCATCTGCGTACATGTTCCTGAGATCATCAAAACCCAATGTTTTGACTTTGAACTCCTGCAACAACAAAGACTTCCTGCTCAAATCATCAACAACTTTGTTAGCAGTACCCGAAATATGTTTGATCACAAATGTGAAATTTTGCATATACTCTACACATTTTACATGTCTCTGATTCAAATTCTCCTGTTGAGTCACAAACTGTAATGCATGGTTATCACTGTATAGAACAAATTCCTTCGGGATCAAGTAGTGCCTCCACTTCTTCAATGCCTGAATGATGGCATAAAACTCTTTATCATATGTGGAGTACTTCAGCTTCGCTTCATTTAGCTCCTCGTTGAAGTATGCAATCGGTCTGTCTTCCTGACTTAAGACCGCTCCAATTTCAAACCCGCTTGCATCGCATTTCACCTGAAATGTCTTTTGGAAATCCGACAACACCAGAACTGGTTGTTCCGTGATCTTCCATTTCAACAAATTGAAACTCTTCTCAGCCTCTACTGTCCAGTGAAAAGATTTATGTCTTTTCTTTACTGTGTCCATCATCGCTGCATTAATTTCACTGAAATTCTTGATGAACTTTCGGTAGAAACTAGCCAAACCATGAAAACTTCTCACCTCAAAGATATTCTTCGGTGATGGCCAATTCTTAATTACTTCCACCTTATTCGGATCCATCCTCAACTTATCTGTAGAAATAACAAATCCCAGATAAATGATCTCTTTCTACATGAATGAACATTTATTCATGTTTATCAACAACTTTTACTGTTGTAGCTTCTTCATCACTATAGACAAATGCTTCAAGTGTTCAGCCACTGATTTACTGTAAATCAGTATGTCATCCAAATACACAATGACAAATTTTCCGATGAACTCCCTCAGGACTTCATTCATCAATCTCATGAAGGTACTCAGTGCATTTGTTAAGCCAAACAGCATAACAAGACATTCATACAACCCCTCATTGGTTTTGAAGGTTGTCTTCCATTCATCACCTTCTCTCATGTGAATCTGATGATATCCGCTTTTCAAATCAAACTTTGAAAAGTACTTTGCTCCACTCAAGCAATCCATGAGATCATCTATCCTCGGAAATGGAAATCTGTACCTGATGGATATTTTGTTGATCGCCCTCGAGTCAGTACACATCCTCCAGCCTCCGTCTTTCTTCGGACTGAGTACTGTTGGAACAACACATAGACTCAAGCTTTCTCTGACCAACTGTTTGTCCAACAAATCTTGGACTTGTCTTCTGACCTCTTCATTCTCTTGCAACGTCAATCTATACGCGGCTTTGTTTGCTAAACTGGCTCTTGGTATGAGATCAATATGATGACTCACACTTCTGATAGGTGGCAACGAACGAGGTAATTCGTCCACTACTATATCAGCGAACTCTTCCAGTAGTTCCTGAACTTTTTCTGGTAAATCATCAACTCTCGTGCTGGTCAAAACAATCCTCGGTTTTCTGACCACAATGAATTGTGGTTCTTCTTTCTTCTTTACCTCGGTAAGAAGTTCCTTCCCACTCATGAGAAATACAGTGTTTCTTACTTCAGGCTTCACTTCCTTATCCTTGATTGGAAGCAACATGTGAGTTCTCCCATTCTTCTCTAGGGTGTATGTGTTCATTCTCTCATCATGAATCACATTTATGTCATATTGCCATGGTCTACCCAGCAATAGATGACAAACATCCATAGGAATAACATCACACAAGATTCTATTATTATATCCTCCTATCTTGAATTCAACTAAACATTGTTTAGTGACAGTTACCTGATGTCCCTTCTACAACCAATAAATTTTGTATGGGCTCGGATGATCAGTCATCTCCAGCTCCAACTTTTCTACCATCTCATTTGAAATGAGATTATCAGTACTTCCACTATCTACTATGACCTTGCATACCCTGTCTCTGGTTTTGAAAGCAGTCCGGAATAACCTATTCCTTTGAACTGAACTCTCCACCTCCTTCTTTGTTGTCAAAAGAGATTTTCGCATCATCAATGATCTTCCACCTTCAGCGTCTTCTGCCTCAACATCCCGCCTCTGTGCCTTGGTGATGTGAGATTATCCTCCATATTTCTCTTTATTTGGACACTCATAAGACTTGTGCCCCTTCTTTCCACATGTGAATCATTTTATCACTCCACCTCTTCCTCCTCCTCTACCTCTAGTACAAGGAAAAGTGTTGTTATCAACATAATCTCCTCTCTGCTCAGTATGTTGTCCTCTCTTCTCAGCATATTTTCCTCGCTGTGAGGTTCCACCTCCCTCAGTTCGAGTCTGAGGTTTCTTCCAGTCTTCCCTGGGCTTCTGACTTTTATCTTGGGCAACTGACTTACCTCTGGGATGACTTCTGCCTCGGCCTCTTTGACTTTGCTTACGGCTCAACTTCTCCTCAGCTTTTAGAGCCAATTGATAAGAATCTTCCACCGTTCGGATGGTTAACATGCTCATCTCATCCTGAATATCATATCGCAGGCCATTCATGTATCTGGCAACCTTCTCATCATCACTCTCCCGATGACCTTCCCTAATGTTCAGCTTGTAAAATTATTCAGTGTACTCCTTCACTAACATCAACTTCTGTCTCAGGTTTTGCATCTTCCTGAACAAAGTGATCTGATAATCTCTAGGGATGAATTTTGCCTTCATATTCGCAATCATCCTATCCAAGCTCTTGATATTTTGCTTTTCCTTGCAGCATCTTTCATCTTGTAGTTCATCCCACCACAATGTTGCATGTCCGTTCAATCTTGTGACAGCATGCTTGACCTTCTTGTCCTCTTCGACATCTTCATAGTCAAAGTATGTGTCTAGAGCTCTAATCTAGTCTAGAAGCTCCTTTGCATCCAAGCTTCCCTCATAAACTGGAATGTCAATTTTCCCTCTTGCACCCATCCTTGCAATAGCTTTGATCAAATGTTCATTTTCTGCATCCTCGGCTGCAACTTCTTCTTCATGTTCATCTTCAACTTCATCTTCAGAATCACTAAGATCCCCAGCACTGACTGTGCGCCTTTGTGTCGTTTCCATGTCTTCAAGTCTAGCTCGTAGATCACGCATCTCTCTCTCCATTTCTGGATTTTGCATCTGCCTGCCCCTTCTCCTCAGGATTTCCCTCTCCTCTGGATCGGGTGATTGCCTATCCCTTCTCCTTGGCGGCATGATAAATCTTTCTTCTCTGCTACAGAAAGAAAAGAATCTTTCTGTGCTCTGATACTAGATGATGCTGACGCCCACACCCTTCACAAACCGCGGGTTCGAAGGACACGTCAGCACAGGATCTTTCCTCTTCTCGGCCTGAAGAACTCTTTTGGAGTTCTTCTACTTCCCTTTCGGGAAATCTACACCCACAATAACTCTCACGGGATCCCTCCTTCACACTCGGGGGATCAGACTTCGCGGTTTCGTGATGTCAGTGGTCGAGCGTTGGACTCTCGAATCCCCGAGACACGATAGCAGTCAACGCTAACTTTTCTCGCCTCATCGAAACTTCTCTTATCGCGATTTCAGCACTCACGATGTCGAACAACTTGTTTTGCCAACTCCTGAATCCCGATATGCTGAAACTCCGACACACATGCGAGTTGACTTTTCAACGTCTTCACTCCATCGACATTTCGTACTTCACAATATTGCGATTTTTGATGCGGTGAGTTCGGAACTTCACCCTGCGAAACTTCGAGATGGCATGCCACCTGTCCACACGATGACTCTTGTGGCCTCACATTATTTCTTTAGCCGTCGGGATATCGCGTTTCATGATTTCGCAATCCCTGTTGCTATGTTCACGGGACTTCAACCTATGAAACTCTGATATGGAATCCCACATGTAAATCCGACAGTTCTTGTGACTCGGATCTACGGTCCTACCCCTCCTAAGCTTCAAACCCCTTGGGAATACTTGGCATATCTCCCCTTCTTCTATACTAGATCCGACGACTCGCAGGACTTCGCGAATCACTTCTCTACTAGATGATGCCGATGCCCACACCCTTCACAACCCGCGGGTCCGAAGGATGCATCAACAGAAGATATTTCCTCTTCTCGGCCCGAAGAACTCTTGTGGAGTTCTTCTACTTCCCTTTTGGGAAATCTGCACCCACAACAACTCTCATGGGATCCCTCCTTCACACTCGGGGGATCGGTCTTCGAAGTTTCGCGATGTCAGTGGCAGAGCGTTGGACTTTCGAATCCCCAAGACCCGATAACAGTCAACACTAACTTTTCTCGCCTTATCAGAACTTCTCTTATCGCGATTTCGGCACTCGCAATGTCGAACAACTTGTTTTGGCAACTGCAGAATCCCGATACACCGAAACTCTGACACACACGGGAGTTGACTTTTAAACGTCTTCACTCCATCGACATTTTGGACTTCGCAATATCTCGATTCTTGATGCGGTGAGTTCAGAACCACCCAGTGAAACTCTGAAATGACATGCCACGTGTCCGCACGATGACTCCCGTGGCCTCACACTATTTCTTTAGCCATTGGAATATCGCATTTCACGATTTCGCAATCCCTGTTGCTATGTTCACAGGACGTCAACCTACGAAACTCTGATATGGAATCCCACGTGTAAATTCGACGGTCCTTGTGACTCAGATCTACGGTCCTTCCCCTCTTGAGCTTTGAACCCCTTGGGAATACTTGGCGTATCTCCCCTGCTCCTCTACTAGATCTAATGGCTTGCGGGACTTCACGAATCCTCCTTAGAGAATTTCGACCGTCCATTCCTCCTTGATGATTTTCTGCAAATAGACTAAGTGTTCCTCCACGAACTTGTTCTCCTGCGTGCAATCTTATGACGCCTCCTGAATATTTTTAGTCGCAACTTCTCTGCTTTGACCTTCAATAGCTTTGAAGACCTTATCCTTCCTGAGATTTTCCATGACTCTCAAGTCCTCAGAAAAGGAAAACTTTGGCACGCACTCCTTGCGGCAGCCTTCAAACACTTTCAAGTGTTTGAATTTCCTTCAACTCTGCGTCTTTTAGAAAACTCCTGCTCGCACTCCTTGCGGCAACCCTTCAACCACTTCCAAGCATTGAAGTCCGTCGACTCTATGCAAACCTGCAGCAGTAGTCTTTCAATGCTTCACTCAGGTTCGCAACCCTGAGACCTTTCCCCAGCCTGCGCACTCCTTGCACGGCTCTTGTGCCCTAAATACACTTCTGGGTGAATGAGGGAAAAAGTTGAACTGTCTGAGCCTCTGTCAATGCACTCCTTGCGGACAAATTCAACTGCACTCCTTGCAGGAAATCTCTCTCTCAGACAGAAAAACAATTGAAACTCATTCTACTTCCCCTCAGACTTCAAATTCAAACATGAAATCATATACAAAGCATATAAAGCAAATGCATAACAGGAAGTAAAAATCTATGAGCATATCAATAAACATACATACACAGAGAATAACACAACGCCATGAATTTGAATCAATTTCCTTCTATTAATTCAAATATATGTACATGGGTGTTCTTACACAGCTCTCTCTGTAAGCTCTATGCTCTTCCTTGGCTAATGTTACAATGATACGAGTGAGGGTGTCTATATCACGTTTCCCTCTTTATTTCTCAATCTGTCTAATCTACACATTTAATTTCTATCTACTTGCATTAACTATTTTAAATGGCTTCATCTACTTAAGGACGAGAGAGAATCGCTCAAGGTCTGTTACATTTACAAGTGTGCCTTCAATAAAAGGCTATATTTAAGTTTTGGCGCATCAACTTCAAGGGAAATTCAAAAAAATTTCACTGGCTTGTCCAGCTGTCCGGTATCTCCGCGCTGGCTCGCTTGATGTTGGTGATGCTCCTGCATCATATAGAAGGATTAATGAATACCTGATCAGTGTTGGATTCAACAGAAGTCCAAGTGAACCAACTCTGTATACAAAGGTAAACCAGGAAGTTAAAATTTTGATTCTCTCCTTGTATGTTGATCACCTGATTTTTACTGGAGGTCTATCTATAGATGATTTTAAAAATGCCATGAAAACAGAGTTTCGAATGACTGATTTAGGATTGATGAAGTATTTTCTTGGAATTGAAGTGGATCAATCTGATGATGGCATTTTCATTTGTGAAGCTAATTATGCAAATGAAGCGTTGAAAAGGTTTAGAATGCTCAATTGTAATCCAACTGCAACACCAATGGAAACTGGTATTAAACTTAGCAAGTATATCATATGTTGATCCAAATCTGTATAAAATGTTGGTTGGAAGCCTTATGTACTTAACAACAACCAGACCTGATATCATGTTTGTTGTAAGTTTGATTTCGAGTACTCATTGGCAAGCAAGAAAGAGGATCCTGAGATATGTCACTGAAACCACTGACTTTGGTATCTGAGACACATCAATCTTAAACTTTGAGCTGATCGGATATACTGATAGTGATTTTGTAGGTTCCATTGATGATAGGAAGAGAACATCTAGGTATGTGTTCAGTCTTGGATCTGGAGCAGTGGCATGGGCATCAAAGAAACAATCCATTGTGACTCTATCCTCTACTGAGGAAGAGTATGTTGCAACAGCTACAGTTGGATGTCAAGCTTTGTGGATGAAAAGAGTCTTGAATGAATTTTTTAATGATCATAATGATGCAACCTGAATTGTCTGTGACAATAAATCTGCCATTGTGCTATCAAAAAATCATGTTTTTAACAAGCAGAGTAAGCACATTGATACAAGGTATCATTTCATTCGAGTGCTGGTAAATTATAAAGACATTTTTGTTCAGTTCTGTAGATCTGAAGAACAATTTGCAGACATATTTACGAAGCCTTTGGAAAATGATTTTTTTTAAATCCATAGAAGAAATATTGGGGTCTCCAAGCTGTAATGCATTGTTTACAGCAATTTTGTTTTACATATTTTTAGTTCATATTTCTCTGAAATGATTAAGAGGGAGTATGTCAGGATGTAATCATTTCACCACCTCTGTGCAAACGATAAATCAGTGGCTTGACCTTTTAAGACTCCAGACACCATCGGTGGATTTGTTAGAAGTGGTTGCCTTAACCTTTGCAGGCCACGAGATACCATTACTGCTTAATTAAATCTTTTTATAAGATCGAAGGGGCATTTTTGTTTCTATAAATACCTGAAATGGATTGTAAGAGTTTGAGCATGAAAGCACATTGAATAAAACTTGCTATTTTGTATTCGGAGGTGTTTTCTCCGTTGATTTTTTTTTAGTTCATAAACTCATTTGATTATTTTTGAGTTCATAACCTCGTTTGATTCACATCTCCTACATTATGCTCATTGAATTATGTTTTTTTTTGGATTCGCTATATTGTTTTTAATTTAAACAAACGTTGTAATTATTTGGAGTGCACGAAGTTCTTGAGTTTTAAAACTCCGAACCCGAAATGGGTGATTTTAATATAAAGGCATATTGAACCAAAGTCCAGATTTGGCATTCAGAGTTTACTTGTTAAAAGTGAGTGGAGTTCTTTAGTCTCAAAACGCCCGAACCCCAATTGGTGGGCCCAAAGCTTATTTGCATTTTGCTATTCAGGATTAGTTGTTACATTTTCCTTTTTGCGTTGGGTGTTTGTAAACCCTGAAACCCCAAAGTGTTGGGCCCACAACTTATTAGCATTTCGTGGTTCCGCAGTTGTGTTTTTTTGTGTCCGACCTTTGTAATCGCCGAATCCCAAACCCCGAGTGACTTCCGATTTTTCACAAAGGGAACCAATGGGGAGTGGAAAACTAGGCAAAGAGGACATAGATATTCTGGGGATCTCCACAGAATCTAGGGCTGGGAGTGGGTGTCTCCACTAAGGCAGCGTGCTTGTCAAGAGCAGGGTTTGCAACAGTGGTCCAGCCCCCATGACGGCCTAGAACAGCTTACCTCAAGGTCGAGCTCAGGTGACTCTGGCAGATGGGCTGGCATGGCTGTTGGGGTGCAACCGAAAATGGAAGGAGGAGAGGTGAGGAGATGGGATTCGATCTGCTACAGCTCCTCTGACTGTTGTTTTTCAACTGAACTTAGCTGCTGCTCGTTCTGGTGACAAAACGCGTTCAACTCCAAGAGATTCGAACACTCAAACTTTGAATATGAAGTCGGAGGTCGGTGTAGGTCGACTTCTCAACAGAGGTCGAAGTGGTGGGACGGAATCGAATTCCAACAAAACTGGTCTGGAGGAGAATGAGAAGAGGAATCGCAAAGCAAGGTCGAATAAGGGTCCACATTAAGGTCCTTGCCATCCAGCTTGGTGTTGGGCCACTCAGATCGATTTATAGACATGCCAACATGTTGCTGTGTATTCGTTTGGTTGTCAATATCTCTTGGAGGTGAAGCAGCCTTGTGTCAGCTCATTCCAGCTCCAGAAACGACTAGGATAAGAGCTGCCTCAGTTCTTTACTGGTTCTAGGAGAAATCGCTGGTTCTTAAATACGAGTACAGGCATATAATTGTGATTAATGTACAATCATATAAGTGTGACTAAAGAAAGCCAATAGGCAATTTAGATCTGTTGTAAGAATAGGCTTTTAATCCTATGCCATCTAATTTAGCATCTATTAAATTTGTATATTTAATATAAATTCTAACCTTAATATAATTTGTGAAACATATTCAAATTAATTTTTAAAATAATAATGTAATACAAATAAAACTATAGATTACAACTAATGCATGTTACACATTTGAAACTTATATTCTATGACTATCATTATAATTAATCCAATTTACACATCTGAAACTTATATTTTTGGGTGAATGGTGCAACCATTGCCTATTGGCCTCTCAACAAAGCAAGTTACACATTTGAACTTTATATTTTTGGGTGAATGGTGCAAATAGTGCAACCGTACAGGTGTCTTTCGGCCACTTAACAAAGCGGCAATATAAATACCATGGATTCAAGGATATGAGAGATTCATATCAGCTCAATGCATCTGGTTCTATGTATTGACAATATTTTGTGATATATAAACACTTTTTTCTTATATTTTTTCCAAAATGGTGCAATTTCATGGGCCTCTTAACAAAGTGACAATATTTTTAAGATATATATATGTACTTTTCTCTTCCATAGACATGTTAACAAAGTTAAACAAAACATCTTCAAATAATCATCAACAATAATTAATAAAACTAAACTGTACATCTTCAATTAATCATCAACAACAATATTCACATCAACTCAACTCATCTTTGCTAGTTAACTAAGCTAGACAACTCGTCTTCAGATCATTAATAAAAATATAAATATCAGACAGTAAACAATATTATAAATACCATACACCATATATATATATTGAAATAATATAAATACCAACCATACATCATAATTCAAGCATATTAGATATTCACATCGACTTAGTAGGTTAGATCGAATAGTTAAGTAATGCAAGATACCAGATATATAAAATATGCAGAACATAAACGAAATGCTAGAAATAACAGAATAACAGTGAAATATCCAGCATAATCTTCACAATACACAGAAATGATATACGGAATAGCAACAGAAATAGCACTTGAACAGAAATAGCACTTGATTCAAATAGCAATGTTCACAAGTCTCTTCGAGGGGGCAACCTCCAATCGAGCAGCGCTCTGTTACAATAATCTCCAAGCTAGGGTTCTCATACCCTCGACTCCTATTTATACTAAAAAGAAGCATCTAGAGGAAGA
>JZKD02S1851525.1:1195239-1232601 GCA_000966675.3 Picea glauca
ATATAAAAATAAAAGAAAACAAGCCACAGAATTTGGTGAAGGATATAGGATATTTGTATAAACAAAGCGAGGATGATTATGTGGATGCATACACACAATAATTGTAGAACTAGCTAGTTTCTTCAGATCCTGTACTATGTCTACTCCCAACTCTATTACAAATGTTTCTTGGGTTGTCCGAAAGATACTTTACCTAACATCCCTTTTCTTTGTTATATTTTTGAAGACCATAAGTGGAAACTTCCCTTTATGCAATTGTTGTTCCACCGATGAAAAAAAAATTAATAGGTAACGAACAATTGCAGCTGCAAGATGGAACAGTGCAATATTTTTGTAACTTACCTGAGATACATGCACATGCAAAAGTAAAGGATAAAATTAGATATGGAAAATGACACCATTGCTTTGTCCTTGTTTGACTCTCCATCCTTTATATGGAGAATGTGTTGCGAGCTATGTTTTCACACCAGTGTGACAACTGCGCCAATAGTTCTGATTGGGTAAATATCATTGTTCTCTGCAAGTTGGTTAATAGTTGTGTCTTGGACAAAATGATATTCTGAAAAAACAATGAGAATTTTTTCCACAATACTTGTTTCGTTTAGTGAAATAATCTGATCACAATCACCGAAGTCATATACTAGTTTGGCCATTATATTAAATTTTTAATGTATATCCCATTACTGGGAAATATCTTTTCTACATGTCTCTCGACAAGTTTTGTAGGAATAGTTAGTGTGACTTTGATCATGGCCTCCGTGTCTGTCATGTCATCACACATAATGGATCTAGTTTTGTTTGCCTTGTCCAAGTATGTGCTATAGACGACCATTATTTCCATGATGAACACTTTCCCAATTCGACAGTTATTCAAGCCCTCTATTGATAGTACTTTGGGTGTTACAACTGTAGACTTGCTGACAATTTTTTAACAGGAAAAACTAAAGTGAATGGTAGTGTGCATTTTTTTTTGTATTCTCTTTTCACCTACATAAGTCTACAAGTAGACGCATGGCTTCAATGAACTATGGATCCATAGTTTTGCAACCACACCTCTTAGTTTGTAGAACTTGTGCGATGTTCGGTGTTTCAATTGTACTTGTTGATACTTCTTCTGAACTGAAAACCATGTATTATAGATGATATCAACATATTCACCATGCCATAAATGAATAAATAGCCAATGATATTTTTTTTCTAAACATACCAACCTTTGTCCTTGTCAGTCTGCTGATGTTTGGGATGACTAACTGCTCATGGTCATGTCACTAGTCCAACTTTTTCTGATGCAAGAATGTGTAGATGAACATCAGAAGGACTAAACAGGAATATGCATTGTATACTATCTATAATACTTCTTAATGTCACATGCAAGGTGGAAGGACATGGAATACAAAATAGGGTGTCAAGGAATATACTCAAGAAACATGAGGACCTGAGACTCAAATTCTATGCCTGTGGTTTTTTGACTGGAAAAATGTGTAACAGTTAACATGGCCTCATGGCAAGGAATGAAGCACAATCTATATATAGTCGACCCCTAGAAGCTAGGGGAGAAATCTTGAACCCACTAGCCCGACACCCACAATCAGAAAACTGTGTAAGTATGGAATAAGGCATAAGCATGACCATAAATATGAAACCGTTAGTCCGCCAACTAGTGCACAAAGGAATTCTCTGAAAGACTGCTAAGAAGAGAAATTAGAAAACATAAGGGATAATAGAAAATGGAAAAAGTAGAAATGGGGAGGATAGAAAAACCCATTGCTTCCAGGTCATTGTTTTCTAGTCTAATATTATATGCTCCCACTCAGTTTGCATATTTAATTTATCACTGCATTTGGTATACATTTTCAAATATTGCACCACAAAACCCTCTACTGTTTCACAAAACAATTCATCTTCCTATCCAACCAAACTGTTTCATCCAAGGTAGCAATGTCGAATATACAATGGACATGAAGGCAAGTTAGTAGGAAGATAGACATGTAAAAGAAAGAAAAAAAGTTCTATTTATTCCAATGTAACAACAAACAAAACACGATTCACATGAGAATACCTAGAAAGATACGTAGTATATACATACAGGTAAACCCAAAAAAATTAGAACCATATTAAATAAAGAAGGGGAAAAAAAAGTTGTAGTGCAGCAGAACAAGCACAAAAAGTATACAGACAGTAAACAAAATACTGAACACTGGAATATGAAATAATATTATAGGTATCCACCTCTGCAACTCCTCGCCTACATTACCATCAAAGATCCCATCGTCCTCTCCATCCATTTTGTTTGTTTAAATGTAAAAATGAAGGAAAAATACAACTGACGTGATGGAGGTTAGTATGCAGGAAGACATGTACTGAAGATAAGGTATTATTTAGGAATGCAGACATGAAATAACAATACAATCATGTACATTTCTATCTCCTCCTCAACTGATGCAGTCAATACTCCGTCATTTTCTCCATCTATTTTGTTTGTTTGAATGTGGGAACGCACAAAATACTGAACATGAATGGAAGCTGATATGCACCGCAGAAAAAGTAATATTCACATACAGTAAATTAGACTCAATGAATAGAATAAAAGATAGGAATAAACATCAACCTTTGCACCTCTCCATCCATAGATGTAAATATGGTTTTTTTTCCCCTACTGAAAATATATTACAAGCCACAAAATATTAAGAAATTGCATGGATGTAGCTAATGGTTTTCCATGGAAAAGTAACCAGATATGATCCCACCCATGGAAATACATTTTCTTTATCCTCTACATAGATTGTTGATCCCACGATACAAGATTTTGGTTTTTTGTGGCACACTACCCATATATGCTTCCAGACATGGAAATATAATTTTGCAGCATCTTTATTGTACATATCATATATCAAGTACAAGACAAATTTTATCATGGGCACACCAGTATTTGTGGAGGATATAGAGCATGTATTGTCATATGGGCACATTTCACCATATATGGTTTATAAATGCATCTTGCATATGTTCTGTTTAAAAAAAAAAAAACAACGGTTATTGCAATTTCACATGTACTTCTCGAAAAATTTTCAATGCAACGATTTTATATCATGTCAACACTGAAGCACCATAAAAATATCACAGTAGAAAATATATTGACCTCACCATACAGAGAAAATAACACAACTGAATGTCTACTCGTGGGTGCAAGGGCTCAACACCGTAAAGAACAAAAAAATAACAATAGTATAAAAAATAAAAAAAAATAGCTCCAACTGCCCATGCAGAACACCAACTCTGCAAAGCTAAAGTAAACAAAAGAAAATAGCAAGGATCGAACCAATGAAAAATTATGAATAGGCCAACTTCAAACCCAAGGCCCCAAATTGTAAACTCAAGACAAACAAACACAACCAACAACTAACGAACCAATGAATAAGCATCGAACAAGTAAAAAATATATGTATCTCCAACGATTACGAAACTGCAGCCAAAGAACAGAATGAACCAGAAACATATGACAAGCATGCCAGTAGAGATAAGAAAACATTCTTCCTTGCAAATTGCAAACAATGAACAACAAAGAAGGAATAGGAAATGAATATATTGCATGGAAACTTAATCCAAAACGATGAAAGGCAGAAGCGCAGGTCTAATTGTGAACCAAACAAGAAACATGTGACATCCCCAAATAAATTAATTTTGAAATTAAAAAATTGTTAGAAAATTATTTCGTTTTTGGTAAAATTCGAATTTAGAATTTTTTTTTCATTTATGGAAATTCTAAATTTCGAATTTGATAAATTGTAATTAATTATTATAACTGTTGGGAAGAGACCTGATTTGATCCAACTATCTATTTGAATATGACATTTTTATGTAAACATAATATTGCTTTAATTATTGCACGAGGACAAATGGAATAGCCATGTTAAATTCAACTTACCATGACTCCATGAGTGGGGAACATGTTGGAACTACCTCTAGGTTGATTGTTACAAGTGGAAAATCAAGGATTTGGCCATTGGTAGCCCCTGAAAATCGGGGATTTAGAAAGTTGTGAAAATTCCCAAGGGACGGAAAGAGACCCAGGAAAAAATATTATTTTGATAAATAACATATGTGAGGAGGTAGGACATTGTCTAGTATGTTGGAAGGAAGAATTACTATGTACTTGTTGTTATGAGCACTAAACATTAAGTGTGAGGAAAGGAGAATACCTACAGAGAGAGGAAGACATTGTTCAAGGGGAGATTCCAATTTTTCCCTCAGGGATTCATGATCAGGCTAGGGGGGTGAATCAGGGAAAGTAATTTGGCTTCCTTGTTCTACGGTTGGGAGGAATGTGGATGTTCCCTTTGTCTTCTCGCAAACTAGTTCAGATATATAATATTTTTCTTCTCTTCTTGAATGATAGTATATCTGATGTAATGTATTTACTGTACATAAATTGAATTATTTCTATCTCTGTGAAGTGAATTAGTTACAGATGTAGCGCAATAATTAAAGTCTGTATGGACACAATAACCTGAGCGAAAACTATTCTATTATACGAATGTGTAAAGGCCAATTTCTGATAGAATACTTTATAAATCAATTCCTGAAATCAATTACTAAGTAGCTCTTTATGACTGGATTAGAGTCAGTACAAAAGTTTTAGAAATTATTTGATTTTCTTTTTGGACAATCAAAGGGATTGGTGTGATTAAATTCTGGAAGTAACCATTTTCTGTAATTGGATTTATGTTATAACAGAGGTATTTCATGTACATTGAAATTTCTAGTACAAAACATCTAGACATGAACATATTTAAAACTAGTCTATATGTATATATGGAGTAAGTATTTTTCTGCGATTACAAGCTCAAAGTCATAAATTTAATAAGGACACTATCTATCACTTAGTGTGTATTTAAGATTTTGTGGACCAATACCTTTCCATGATATATATATATATATCACATATAAACAATTATATGTCTAATTACTATTGACAGACATTCTAATGAAATCCAGAACCTAATGTCTACATAAGAAAATATTTATATATATGTATATATTGATAGTGATCCTGAATTTTTGATAGACATGCAACCACAACTATAAATCAAATTCATAGGAGTTGGAATACTCTAGTTAAAGTAACAACCAATGTACTTCATTCAACATAAATCAAATATAGTAGACCAAAAGATATCAATAACTCCATTATTAAACTCTAGGAAACTATTTTCTTTCTATAACAGAATAAGCCAATGGCACAAGAGAGAGTCGAGTTGCATAAATAACAAGTATTGTGTTGGAAATCGAAGGACATAATCACTTTGACATAGATGATCATTTTGAGTAATGTCAGCCAGGATTACCTTTCAATAATTAAAGAAAAAAAAAAGTGTATTACATAGTTGACCAGATATAAATTCAAATACAGACTCAATACTTATACAAGAACTAGAGTTATGTCATTAATGGAAAAACTACCACAAAGGTTTACTCCAACAAACATTAACAGACAAAGAACTAATTATAATAGATCTAGTTGAATCATGATCTCCTTGGATGAAGGTAGAACCTGTAGAGTTATCCTGAGATGTGAGAGGCTTGGAACCCGAATACCTTTTGCGCAGGAGGCAGTGGCGGGTATCTGAGACTTGCACAGACAGGGACCCTATAAGAAAACAAATCCTGTAATAATTAGTAGTTATTTGAGGAATAGGTAAAAAAATAAAAGTAGTTGCAATAAGACGATAAAATTTAAAACAATGATTTCCTTTCTAGAAAGACACTTATCTTATGATGTGTGGGTTCGAATCCTTGCCCCTTCACCCGCTGTCTAATTTGATGTTCAGGCCTAGGGAGGAGGTCGTAGTACAATATCTTATGGGTCCTTGCAACAACAAGGCCCATCATTAGTGACAATAACAAGTTTTATAAGTTCCCTCTCACAAACAATTAATCAATAGCGAAACCCTTAACTTGTAAACTGTACAAAATTGCCACAAGAGAAAGCTGAAGCAATAACACAGAATTTTGATACAGAATATAAAAATGATTAAAGAGTTAAGCTTAAATCAGTCCTGAACCAAAACGAATAATTATAATCAATAGTAAGAGCAGAGTCATCATGCTATGGTATTCAAATGAAGGAAATGAATCACTACCTGTCAAGGTGGCAAGGTTTCATTACACACACAAAATAATTATATGTCTTAGGACTCCTGATAAAATATTCAAGGTATCATGAAGATGGAAGATAACAATGGTAAGAGAAAACCAAATGATGGTTTGATAAACCTACAAAGTTACGACTCCATCATCACAGGGGGTATAGATAAAAGAAATGTATCATACTAACCTAACAAAAAGAAAGAGTCTCCATATATCTGTGAGGTTCTTTAAGGAAGAACGGAAAATAGGAATAATGAAGATCAGACAAAGTATGTACACACCATAGGCATTTTCACAGGGAGACCTTTCGTAAGACCTTTAACCTCCCTTTTCTTAAAAGAGATATTATTACTTATTTAAAGGGTGCCATATGCTATCAAGCAACCCTAACTCCGAAAGACTCTAGTAACTTCTGTAGAGGGCTCCCAAATGACTAACCAAAGGGGAAATTTTCCGCCAGGAAGAACACATCAGGAATGAAAAGGACACAATAGTAACTTACAGAACAAAAAAACACTTAATGTTATTTCCGAAGATTACATCTCCTTATTTTTAAGGAAGAAATTACCAGGGTTTCGGAATGTGCCTTTAGTTACACCATGGACCGACCTTCATCGCTTATAGACTTCGCCTCTAAAATTGTGGTACGCAGAACCTCTTCATAAAAACTCAAAAATTCCAAAACTTTGAACCTACTCCAACCCTAAGCGACACCTTGACGTCTCATAGTAAATGCAGGGAGTGTGGAGGATGTTTAGCCATGTGACAGTGGCAGATTGAGTGTGAAACTTTGGGTATGGATCCCATTAAATATAGAGGAATTCGCAGGACGACCATTAATGAAGTTACAAAGCTTTAACTAATCTGACCGTAAACCATCTCTTCCACTTAAATAAAGTCGCTATTTGACACCATCATGACTCATGGTTAAAACCGTTTTCCCCTCTATGTTAGTCTAAGACAATAGTTAGATCCTAGTTGTCAAGATTCCATTGGCATTTGGATCTAGTACTTTCATTACACTTCAACCACCAATTTTAAGAGCCACAAAATAACCAAAACTTGGCAGTTATGATAGTTTCTTGTTGTAAGAGTAAATCTTGACCCCATGTTTATTATGGATAAGAACTAGTTAAATTTTTCCTAGGATAACATCAACAAGTGGGCATGTGCGCGAACTTGGAGCCTTGTGTTAATTAAAATGAGTTGCACTTGTATTGTAAGACTACCTTTATGTACGTAGCCTATATGGATACGAGTAAATATTAAAGGAAGGACGGGGTTTTCCAAAGTCTTTGGGACGTTTCCTTATAACCTTTCTACTCATGACATAAATAGGGAATCTTGTGGTAAGTAGAAATCTAGGAGTTTGTAACAAGGTTTTTTTTTATAATAGAATTTTAAAGAAAAGTTTTATTACAAAGTTTCATAACCAAGTCGACAACAGAGTTGCATAAATAAGACCCCTTTTCTTACCAAGAAACTATATAAGCCATTTTTTTCTTTTTTGTAAATATGAGGTTCATTACATATGGTATCAGAGAAAAAGTTACAACACTTGGACCTTGAACAGGGCCATCTAATTTACTTAAGCATATAAGTTTGTTCATGAAAAACTAACAAAACCTTTATTGTTACAAACATAAAACCCTTTATGTTTTGTGTTAATTATGGCATCTTAGGATGATACAGAAATCAAAATTGAAGGAAATCAGGAGGAGAGACCTCTTGGAGATCTAAAACAGAACAGTGACAGAAGATCACCTACAGAATTGTTGTAAACAATGAGGAGTCTTATTGTTGAGGTGCGGTTTTTCAAAGACGAGAATGAGAAATTGAAGAAAGCACAGTAGGAACAACAAGAGACAAATGAAGTCCTGTTGCGCAGTATAGTGACAAAGAAAATCCCAAAGGACGATAATAATGAAGAAGAGGTCAAAAAAAGGTCCTCCAAGAACTCTGGGCCAGAAGCAGAAAAAGGAGACAGTTCGTCGGAGGGCATGTCGTTAGCTGAAGAAAAAACAAAAAAAAACAAAAAAAGAAAACAAGTAGACCGCCTTGAAGGAGAATTTAAGAAAATTAAACCAGCTACCTTCGATGGAGAATCCAGAACAGGGGAGGAAGCTAAAGAATGGTTATTAGACATCAAAAACTATTTCCAAATACACAATTACTCCAGTAATATGAAGGTAAGAATGGCCATTTACAATCTAAAAGGAAAGGCGAGCATCTTGTGGCAAGATATGAAGTTGGCTAAGGGATTAAAAGAGAAACAGACTTCAAGAAATATTTCAAAAAACAATACCTATCTGAAAGCTCATATGAAAGGAAAACGAAATAATTTTATGAGATACGACTTGGTGAGATGGAAATGGAGGATCTTATAAAAAAATTCCTGGAATTACTAAGATCCGTACCTTATATCTAGGAGGACAAGGTAAAAATATAGCAGTTCTTAAGCTATCTACCACAATACTATAGGGATAAAATTGTGTTTGGAAACCCCAAGTCCTTGAGTGAAGTATTCAAGAAACCACAAATGTTCTATGACCAGTACAAACAATGGGTAGAGATTCCCAAATCTTGGAAGGATAAGAAACAAGATCAAATGAACCAATAGAAGAAGGGATACCAACAAACTCCTTATCAGAATGTAGAAAAAGGCTTTCCTAGAAAAGACTTTCACTTCAATTACCCACATACGCAAGGAAATGGTAAACCACTAGTAAATATGGGAACAAATAAATTTGGGGACAGTCCCCGTGAACCATTGAAGTGTTGGGAATGTGGAGAAGCTCATCTAAGGAAGAACCATCCATGTATAAATACAACAAACAAAACTATCGTTCATAATTTACAGGAAGCCTCGAAAGTGGGTGATGTGGGAAGAAGCCTGCACCGAATAAATGCAGTCGTAGATGGTCGACAAGTTGACCACTAGTCCTCTGTGGTGGAAATCGAAGGTAAAATCAATAACACCTGAATTTCTATTTTAATTGATCCTGGAGCTACATTAAGTTATAGCACTCCTAGTGTAGTAGAGTCAAATAAAATCAAGAAGATGAAACATGCAAATTCATGGCTGGTACAATTAGCAATGGGAACAAAAAGGAAAGTGGTTGATTTTATTCCTGATTTTGTATTCAGTTTAGATGGTAAAAAAATAAAAACAAATCCAAATATTTTTCCACTAGGATCTTATGATGTGATTATTGGAATGGATTGGTTGGAAAAAAACAAAGAAGTTTTGGATTGTTATACAAAGACACTTAATTATAAAGATGATTATGACACTACTAGAACAACAAAAGGTATACCAAAACCAGTATTAGTTAGAAAAGTCATAGTAATGCAATTCAATAAATGCATGAGAAAGGGGTGTCAAGTTTACACCATCCAAATAACGAATCTATTAGGAAAAGAAGATAAGCCCAACATAGAAGACTTTGTTTTCCTATGTGAATTCAGAGACATGTTTTTTTACTAGAATTACCTCCTAGAAGAGAAATAGACTTCTCCATAGACATGCTACCTGGATCAGCCCCTATCTCGAAAGAACCTTATTGAATGCATTTACCAGAATTGACCGAATTAAAAATACAACTGCAGGAATTGTTAGACAAATAATATATCAGACTGAGTATTTCAACATGGCGAGCACGAGTCCTCTTTGTGAAAAAGAAAGAAGGTAATATAAGACTATATATCGATTATAGACAATTGAACAAAATGACTATTAAGAACAAATACCCCTTAATTAGGATAAATGATCTATTCGATCAAGTAGGTGGGGCCAATATATTTTCAAAGTTGGATTTACGATCCAGTTATCATTAAGTTAGAATAAAATAGGAGGACATAAACAAAACAACTTTTCGAACAAGATATGAACACTACAAATTTGTAGTCATACCTTTCAGACTCACTAACGCACCAACTATGTTTATGTGTCTAGTGAACAGTATATTCAGTCAATACTTAGACAAGTTCTTATTGGTATTTATCGACGATATTATGGTTTACTCGATAACATAAGAATAAAACGAAGAACACTTAAGAATAGTTCTGCAAAATTTTCGAAAGCAAAAACTATATGCTAAATTCAATAAGTGTGATTTTTATCAAAAGAAGATACAATACCTAGGACATGTAATTTTGGCAAAAGGCATTGCAGTCGACCCTGAGAAAATAAGATTCATCATGGAATGGCCGATACCTAAGGCTGTAGTGGATATCTGGTCATTCATGGGAATCACTAGATATTACCACAGATTTATAGAAGGTTTTTCCAAAATAGCTTACCCTATCACATCATTACTAAAGAAAGGGACCAAGTTCAACTAGTCACATAAGTGTCAATATAGTTTTAGCAATTTGAAGGAGTTATTGAAAACTACACCCATCTTGAAGGTAGAACACCCAGATAAATTCTTTACCATCTGTGTTGGTGCGAGTAAATAAGGACTAAGTGGTGTCCTAACTCAAGAAGGACACATGATTTATTATGAGTCCCGGAAATTAAAAGAACATGAGAGAAACTACGTCACTCATGACTTACAATTGGCAGCAGTAATAAATTCCTTAAAAATGTGGTGACACTACATAATGGGCATAAAGTTTCTATTATTGACAGATAATGGTGGGGTGAAATATTTGTTTAGACAGCCAGATCTTAATGCAAGGCAAGCCAGGTGGCTATCCTTCTTGAGAAAATTTAACTTTGAGGTAATACATATAAAGGGTAAGGAAAATAAGGTGGAAGACACGCTAAGCATAAGAGTCCATGGGTTATTTGAAATAAACATCAGCAGGGCAGAAAGTGATCTGGAACAAAGCGTAAGGACAACAGGTGTTAACGACGAAAATTACACCAATATATTGGCAGAATTACAAAACACTACAAAAAAATCATATTAACTAGATCTGAGTATCGATAAAAATGGGCTACCACGATTTAAAAACAGACTATACATACCTAATTCAATAGAATTAAAGATAACATTTTTTTATGAAGTGCATAAGAAATCGTATTCTGGTCATCCAAGATACCAGAAAATGATAACAACACTTAGGAAATTATTTTATTGGCCTAATATGAAGGGCGAAATAGTAGAATACTTGTTTAGGTGCCAAGATTGTCAGCAGGTAAAGGCCTAACACCAACATCCAACTGGCATATTACAACCATTACTAGTTCCAGAATGGAAATGGGAGACCATATCTGTAATGTACCTCAAATTCACCAAAAAAAGAAAATTCTATGACATAATTCACTTTCATTTAAGATTAGAATTTAAGAGAAGGTAAGATTCATTTCTATCCATAATGACATTATTACACGAGTCTAGTTTACTTTGAACAAAAAAGCTTATGTGGATAAATTCCGTCCATAATTCTATCACTTGCCTTAACTCTCAAGCTACTCCAACATACTTATATGTGTATAGGAAATATATAAAATTAGGTCGAAGAAACCTTTGAGTTTCATAGAGTTAAAGCTCAGGGTTGTGCACAACTACCATTAGATCAAAAGGATATGGGCACACAGAGTTTATCCTCTGAGAGGTCACGCAAGAGAGCAACTGAAATGAACGGTGGAGACACTTCATGGAGAAGTACCGAGGTTGCGAGAGTCATTGGATCTTGTAGAGAAGCGAGGAGATCAAGGTCAAGTGTCTTCCAACACTCTAAGGCATTGAATTTCGTTATTTTGGAGTTTGGGGTTTGGAGCGGTAGGTGATTATGGAGTCACTACATCATGAACTCTCGGTTTGTGAAATCGCACCAGACATCAAATCTAGAGCATAGTGTCCTGCAAGTCGTTGGATCAAGATACGTGCACGGTGTTCAGTCCCTGGGAGGTGCACAGGAAAAGGGATCTAGACCATCAGATCTAGCACCAAGGTCCAATGGTCGTTGGATCCGGAAGGAGGTATGAAGGGTTTAATCCCTAGGAAGCCACACATAAGGGTAGAATAGAGGACAAAAAATTCAAGGGAAAAGTGTTGATTTGTCGTTTTCTGCCGTATCCAGAAAAGGTGCACGAGGTTTAAACTTCATAACAGCAGAAGGAAGAGGACTCCTCAAGTCCCGAAAGCATCAGGATTGTCCATTTTGGAGTCCAGGTGTCAAATATCGAAGCCCGTCGAGGATTTGGACGTCAGGAGTTCGAGGAGAAGGATTCGTGAGATAAGAAGTCCCGACTCACAAAATTGTGAAATGATCGACACCGTTCATCAAGGAGGACACGTGGTGAGTGGTCAAGGTTCAGGGAAAATCTTGAAAGGTTGTGGGCCATCGATCCAGTGGGATCGTGGTCATCAGTTCAAGAGTAATCTAGACCGTTGATGTCTCAAGGGGGAGATTTCAGCATTTCGGGGTCTAGGATATCGAAGGACCTAGAATCATTGCAGTAGGAATCGTGAAATCCCAAATCGCAAAACCCCGAAAGCATTTGGAGGAATAGCACCAGGCCAAAGAGTGGTGGTCAAGTGGATGGAGGCTAAGGGGTGATCCAGAACCATTAAGACATTTTCATCATTTTTATGATCGAGAGTTGGAAGGAAAATAAGTCTGGGAGAGCTCACAAGGAGGTGTCCTGAAACCCCGAAATGCAAAAGGTGTGCATTGGTTCAAAACAAAGAAGAGCATCGAAAAGGGGGGGTGCATGCAGATTTTCTCAAATGGAATTCAACCATCATCATGGATAGTTATTTTGACTCGATCCCTTCCTTGGATATTATTTCGATTTTGCATACTTCTTATCTTTTGAATTCCAGAAACTTTACGAAGGTTTAGTTAGGATATTGTTCTCTACTATATTTTCATATTTGTTGTTTGTACAGTCTGAAATTTAATGCATTGCATAGAATTTATGTATTTCCAAAGGCCCACATGTTTTGAATCACATCTCAACAAAAAAAAGGGGGCTCCAGAATATTAAATTGTTGTATAGGTATCAAGTAAAATACAAATGTATGCATGTAATCCTATTAAATGTGTATCCTGGTCATGCATCGTTACTTTAGTAATGTTATTACTTTGTATAGATTATTACATAAATACACGAATACTCAGTCATTGTTGTTCCTGTATATACATTAGCATTTCTTAGATCATTATAATCATCCAAGGGAACCTATACAAAGAAATAAAAAAAAGAAGGGAGCTTGAGATTGTCAAAGTAATCAGTTATGCACATTTAATTATGCTTTTAATTGCAAGGTTGGATCTTCATGACTTCTAGAAAAATAGGCATTTTGACCGTCTTCTATGTGCGCGCATAAAGGAGTATATTATCATTCTTACTGTAGTGAATTCGCTTTAACTCTCCATTAACATCTATACTTATTTCCACCTATAAGTATGTACAGACCCATAGGTTTCTCTCTCTATATATATAACAATTCATTGTCATAGGTGTAGTTTCATATTGATTCTGGTTTAATAATTGGAAAACCCAGTTACGTGCTACAATCGTGCATATTTACCTACAAAAATATAAACATGCAATTATGTCTACCTAACTTGGGTATCATTCTTACACACCAATAGCTTACACATCAAAGCATAGTTAACCTAAAGGATCCCATTTTTTTCTCTATGGTATATGCCATTAAACAATAGTCTAATTACAAAATTTTGAATACTTAAAGGTGTATGACCTCATGGCAAGAAGAACTCTTAAAAAAAATCATGCTAAAATCTACTTAATTAGTTTAATTCTTTCATATACAATAATTTATGTACTTGTCATGCCCTATACACAGTGATTCATAATATGATCTATTATTGCAATTCTACCTCTATTCTAGATGAAGATCCTCCGTCATTTCTATCAGTCCATTCATTACATCATTAGAGTTTTTCCTATAACAAATAATTCCTACTATGTTCCTACAGTTTTTCCTATTACAGCAATGGATTATGACACGACAGATTTCTCCCATGGAAGTACTTCAATATAGAATTAACATTTACATATCACTAGTATAAATGATTATTTATAACAGAGAAGGAGTAGATCAACATATAAGAACCAGTTTGCGGGAAGGCAAAGGGAAGAACCATGTTCCTTCCAAACATAGAATAGGCAGCCAAAATTTCTTTCCTGATTCACCCCCTAACCTGACCATGAATCCATGAGGACGAATTTGGAAGACGCCTCCTCAGCAATGTCCACAATTCCAACAGTTTTTCCCTTGCCTCACACTCAAGAAGTGTTCATAACAACAAGTAAATCAAAAGTCTCATTTCCCAGCATACTTGGCAGCATCCTACCTCCTCTCATATGATATTTATCATTTGCCCAGGTCTTTTCCCTCCCTTGGGAATTTTCACAGCTTTCTAAATCTTTGATTTTGAGGGGCTGCCAATGGCCAAATCACTGATTTGTCACTTGTAATAATCATCCTAAAGGTAGTTCCAACATGTTCCCCATTCATGGAGTCATGGTTAGCTAAATTTAACATGGTTGTTCCATTTGTCCTCCTGCAATAAATATAAAATATTATGTTTCCATACAAGTGTCATAGTCAAATAGTTAGTTGGGTCAAATCAGGTCTCTACCCAACAGTCAAAATAATTAATTACAATTACCAAATTCAAAATTTGGAATTTCCATATATGGAAAAATTTTACTAAAAACAAAATAATTTCCAGCAATTTTAAATTTCAAAAATATTTTATTTTTGGGGATGTCACATCCTTTCCCCCTTCAGTAAAACACTATCCTTAGTGTTCGTTCCTTTCTTGGAACAGGATTGGATGAGATTTCCGCAAATCTCCCTCCAACTCCAAAGTGGCCTCCTCAGGACTAAAGTGCTTCCATTGCACCTTTACCTGAGCGATGACTCTGTTTCAAAGTGTTATTTCTCTCTGGTCCAGAATGCGCAGGGATTCCACCTGAAACTCACCTTCGGGTTCCACCTACACCAAGTTCCAATCAATCCTATGAGTAGGGTCATGAATATACTTTTTCATCAATGAAACATGAAATACATTATGAATTCTTAGATTAGTTGGAAGTGCAATTTGATATGCTACGAGCCCAATTCGAGATAGTATCTCGAATGGCCCACAAAACCTGGGTGCCATCTTGGCACAATTCCCTAACTTCAATGAGCTCTTCCAGGATTTAACCTTCAAATAAACATGGTCTCCTACTTGAAATTGCAAGTGTCTTCTTTTCTGATCTGCATAGCTCTTCTGTTTGTCATGTGCTTCTTTCAAGTTTTGTTGTACCTTTCTTACCATGTTCTCCATTTCTTGGAGAATCTCTAGTCCAATCATGAGTCTGTCAACATGTTTATCTCAACTAATTGGAGTCATACACTTTCTTCCATACAGTATTTCGAAAGGGCTCAACTTAGCCGAAGTTTGGCACCCATTGTTATATGCAAATTCTACGAAGTGCAAGTATTCTTCCCACTTTCTTGGTTTTTTTCTTACATACGTGTGAATCATATCCTCTGTGATTTGATTTGACCTTTTAGTCTATCCATTCATTTGTAGATGATAGCTTGTACTGAAATTTAATTTAGTGTTTATCTCTGTAAATAATTCCTTCCAAAAAGTGGATGTAAATTTTACGTCTCTATCTGAAATCACCATTTTAGGTATACCATGCAGTCTAAAAATTTCTTTCATGAATATTTCAGCAATGTTTATAGCTTTAAAAGTAGACTTTACAGGAATAAAGTGTGCAGACTTACTGAGTTTATCGATTACAACCATGATGGAATCATTCTGTTTCTGAGTTTTAGGCAAACCTGTTATAAAGTCCAGTGTTATAGTCTCCCATTTCCATTCTAATATTGGTAATGGTTTTAATAGGTCGGCTGCATGTTGGTGCTCAACCTTAACCTGCTGACAATCTTGGCACCTAGCCAAGTATTTTGCTATTTCTCCCTTCATACTAGGCCAAAAAAATAGTTTTCTAAGTGATGTTATTGTTTTCTGGTAACCTGGGTGGCCAGAATACGGTTTCTTATGCACTTCGTCCAAAATTATTGATTTCAATTATGCTAAATCTGGTATGTAAAGTCTGTTTTTAAGTCGTAATAGTCCTTTCTTGTCGACGCTTAGATCTGGTTTGTCATATTTGGTGGTACTGTTTTGTAATTCTGTCATTATCTTTATGTAATTTTCGTCATTATTACCTGTCATCCTTATTCTTTCTTCCAAATCACTTTCTTCCCTGCTAATGTTTATCTTAAATAACCCATGGACTCTTCTGGTTAAAGCGTTTGCTACTTTATTTTCCTTACACTTGATATGTCTAACCTCGAAGTTGAATTCGCTCAAGAAGGATAGCCACCTTACTTTTCTTGCATTAAGATCTGGTTGGTTAAATAGATATTTCACCCCGCTATTATTCGTCAGCAGTAGGAATTTTTTGCCTGTTATATAGTGTCACCACATTTTTAAGGCATTTATTACTGCTGCCAATTCTAAGTCATGAGTGACATAATTTCGCTCATGTTCTTTTAGTTTTCAGGACTCATAACAAATCACATGCCCTTCTTGATTTAGGACACCACCTAGTCCCTCTTTACTTGCATCAACACAAATGGTGAAGTATTTATCTGGGTCTATTACCTTCAAAATGGGTGTCGATGTCAATAATTCTTTCAACTTGTTAAAGTTGTCTTGACACTTTTGCGACCAGTTAAACTTGGTTTCTTTCTTTTGTAGTGACCTGATAGGGTAGGCTATCTTGGAAAACTCTTCTATAAATCTGTGATAATATCTAGTGATTCCCATGAATGACTGGATATATGCAACATCCTTAGGTACTGGCCATTCCATAATGGCTTTTATCTTTTTCAGGTCTACGACAATACCTTCTGAGGAAATGACATGTCCTAAATATTGTATTTATTTTTGATAAAAGTCACATTTGTTGAATTTTTCATATAGTTTGTGTTTCTTTAATGTTTGTAGAACTATTCTTAAGTGTTCATCATGTTCCTCCTCTGTTTTAGAATAGACTAGAATATCATCGATAAATACTACTACGAACTTGTCTAAGTACTGACTGAAAATGTTGTTCATCAAGCACATAAATGTGGTTGGTGCATTAATGAGTCCGAAACGTATGACTAAAAACTTGTAGTGTCCATATCTTGTTCGAAAAGTTGTTTTGTTTATGTCCTCATCCTTTATCCTAACTTAATGATAACCAGATCGTAAATCCAATTTTGAAAAGATCTTGGCCCCACCAACTTGATGGAACAGATCATTTATCCTTGGTAAGGGGTATTTGTTCTTAATGGTCATTTTGTTCAGTTGTCTATAATCAATACATAGTCTTAGAGTACCATCTTTCTTTTTCACAAAGAGGACTGGTGCCCCCCATAGTGAAACACTCGGTCTGATATACTCTTTGTCCAACAATTCCTGTAATTGGATTTTTAATTTTGTCATTTTTGGTAGACTCATTTGGTAAGGTGCTTTTGAGATAGGGGATGAACCGGGTAGTAGGTCTATGCAGAAGTCTATTTCCCTTCTAGGAGGTAATTCTGGTATCTCATCCACAAACATGTCTCTAAATTCACGTAGGACAACAAAGTCTTCTAACTTTGGCTTATCTTATTTTTCTAATAGATTCGTCACTTGGATGGCATAAACTTGACATCCCTTTCTAATACATTTCTTGAGTTGCATCGCTGAAACTTGTCTGGCTGATACAGGTTTTGGTATGCCTTGGGTTGTTCTAACAGTGCCAAATCATCTTTATAGCTAAGTATCTTTGTATAATAGTCTAGTACTACTTTGTGTTGTTCCAACCAATCCATCCCGATAATCATATCATAAGATCCTAGTGGTAAAATCCTTCCTTGGGAAACCTTTTGCTGCATTCCGATAAGGATTTGGCTGGTATCCCTTCTTCCGTTGGTTCATTCAATCTTGCTTTTTATCCTTCCAATTCTTGGGAAACTCTATCCGTTGTTTATACTGGCCATAGCACATTCATGCTTTCCTAAATACCTCACTCAAGGATTTTAGGTTCTCAAACTCAATTATGTCTCAGTAGGCCTGTGGTAAATAGCTTAAGAATCATTGGATTTTTACCTTATCCTCCCGGATGTATGGTACAAACCTTAGTAGGTCTATAAATTTATTTATAAGTTCCTCCATCGTCATCTGTCTGAGTCGTAACTCGTAAAATTATTTTGTCTTCCTTTCATAATAGCTTTCAAAAAGGTATTGTTTCTTGAAATACTTCTCAAAGTCGGACCATTCCAACTATTTCTCCTTTAGGCCCTTGGCCAATTTCAAGTCCTACCACCAAATGTTGGTCTTCCCCTTCAGATTGTAGATGGTCATTCTAACCTTCATGTTGCTGGAATAGTTGTAGATCTGGAAGTATTTTTTGATGTCCAACAACCATGCCTCAACTTCTTCTCCTATCTTGGATTCTCCATCAAAGGTAGTTGGTTTAATCTTTTTAAATTCTCCTTCAAGGTGGTCTACTTATTTTCTTTTTCTATCTGGTATAGTTTTGTCTTCAGCTGAAGGTGTCCCTTCAGACGAACTGTCTCCGTTTTCTGTTTTCGGTCCAGAATTCTTGGAGGCCCTTTTGCTGAATTCTTCATCATGGTTATCATCTTTTGGGATTTTCTTGGTTACTATACTATGCAACGGGACTTCATTTATCTCTTGATGTTCCTGTTGTGCTTTCTTCAATTTTTCATTGTCGGCCTTGAAAACCTGCAGTTCAACAATAAGATAACTTATTGCTTCCAACACCTCTATAGGTGACCTTCCATCACTATTATATTTTGGATCTCTAGTAGGTACTTGCTATGGATTTCCTTCCATCCGAATTTATGCACCCTCCTGAGCTGCCATAATTTACAAAAATAGAAAGGGCTTTATGTATGTAACCATAAGATTTATTAGTTTTACATAAATCAGAATAAATACTAAGCAGCTAATGTGGCCCTATTCAGGCCCAGTGTTGTAGATTTTTCTCTGATACCATATGTAATGTACCTCAAATTCACCAAAAAAAATAAATCTATGACATAATTCAATTTCGTTTAAGCTTAGAATTTAAGAGAAGGTAAGATTCATTTTTGTCCATAATGACATTATTACATGAGTCTAGTTTACTTCAAATTGAAAAGTTTATGTGGATAAATTATGTCCATAATTCTATCACTTCCCTTAAATCTCAAACTACTCCAACATACTTATATGTGTATAGGCAATATCTAAACTTAGGTCGAAGTAACCTTTGAGGATCAGAGAGTTAAATCTCAAGGTTGTGCACAACTACTATTAGATCAAATGGATATTGGCACAAAGAGTTTAACCTCTGAGAGGTCGCACATGAGAGAAACTCAAATGAACAGTGGAGACACTTCGGGGAGAAGTACCGAAGTTGTGAGAAACTTCATTGGATCTTGCAAAGAAGCGAGGAGATTAAGGCCGAGTGTCTTCCAACACTTTAAGGCATTGAATTTTTCTATTTCAGAGTTTGGTGTTTGGAGCGACAGGTGATTATGGAGTCGTTGCATCGTGAACTCCCGGTTTGTGAAATCTCACCATCCATCGGATCTGGAGAACAGTGGCATGAGAGTCGTTGGATCAAGATACATGCATGGGGTTCAGTCTTTGGGAGGTGCACAAGAAAAAAGATCTGGACCGTCAGATCTAACACCAAGGTCCAAAGGCCATCAGATCTGGAAGGAGGTGCGAGGGGTTTAATCCTTGGGAAGATGCACAAAAGAGTAGAACAGATGATAGAAACTTCGAGGGAGAAGTGTTAATTTACCGTGAGCTGTCAGATCCAAAAAAGGTGCACGAGGTTTAAACCTCGTAACAGGAGAAGGAAGATGAATCGTCAAGCCCCAAAATCATCAGGACCGTCCATTTTCGAGGACAAGTGTCAAAGGTCCAAGCCCACTGGGGATTTGGACACTAGGAGTTTGAGGAGTCATGAGACAAGAAGTCCTGCCTCACGAAATTGCGAAATGATCGACATCGTTCATCAAGGAGGACACGTGGCGAGTGGTCAAGGTTTGGGGAAAATCCTGAAAGGTTGTGGGTCGTCGATCCAGTGGGATCATGGTCATCGATTCAAGAGTAATCTAGACCGTTGATCTCTCAAGGGGGAGATTTTGACATTTTGGGGTCCGGGAGTTCGAAGGACCTAGAATCGTTACAGTCGAAATCACAAAGTCATGAATCGCAAAACCTCGAAATAATTTGGAGGAACAGCACTAGGTCACAGAGTGGTGTTCATGTGGATGGAGGGTAAGGGGTGATCTAGAACCAATAAGACCTTTTCGGCGTTTCAACGATCGCGAGTTGGAAGGACAAGAAGTCTTGGAGAGCTCGCAAGCATGAGTCCCGAAACCCCGAAACGCAAAAGGTGTGTGTTGGTTCAGAACAAAGAAGAGCATCGAAAAGGGGGCACACACGCAAATTTTGTCAAATGGAATTCAACCATCATCATGGATAGTTATTTTGACTTGATTCCTTCCTCGGATGTTATTTAGATTTTGCATACTGCTTATCTTTTGAATTCCAGAAACTTTACTAAGGTTTAGTTAGGATGTTGTTCTCCACTGTATTTTCGTATTTGTTCTATGTATAGTCTGAACTTTTATGCATTGCATAGAATTTATGTATTTCCAAAGGCTAATATATTTTGAATCACATCTCAACAAAAAAAAGGGGGCTCCAGAATATTAAACTGTTGTACAAGTATCAATTAATATACAAATTTATGCATATAATCCTATTAAATGCATATCCTGGTCATGCATCGATACTTTAGTAATGTTATTACTTTGTATATCTTATTACATAAATACACAAATACTCAGTCATTGGCGTTCTTGGTTATACTTCGACATTTCTTAGATCATTATCATCATCTAAGGGAACCTATAGAGAGCAATAAAAAAAATAATGGAGTCTGAGATTGTCAAATTAATCAGTTATGCACATTTAATTATGCTTTTAATTGCAAGGCTGGATCTTCATGACTATTAGAATAGTAGGCATTTTGGCTGTCTGCAATGTGCATGTATAAAGGTGTATATTATCATTCTTACTGTAGGGAGTTCACTTTAACTCTCCATTAACATCTGTACTTATTTCCACCTATAAGTATGTACAGACCCATAGCTTTCTCTCTCTATATATATATAACGATTCACTGTCATAGGTGTAGTTTCATCTTGATTCCAGTTTAATAATTGGAAAACTCGGTTACGTTCTATGATCCTGCATCTTTACCTACAGAAATATAGACATGCAAGTATATCTACCTAACTTGGGACTCATTCTTACACACCAGTAGCTTACACATCAAAGCATATATAACCCTAAGGATCCCTTTTTCTTATCTACGGTTTATGCCATTAAACAATAGTCTAATTACTAAATTTTGAATACTTAAAGGTGTATGACCTCATGGCAAGCAAAATTCTTAAAACAAATCGCACTAAAATATGCTTAATTAGTTTAATACTTTCATATACAATAATTTATGTACTTGTCATGCCATGTACACAGTGATTCGTAATATGATCTGTTATTTCTATTCCACCTCTATCCCGGATGAAGATCCTCCATCGTTTCTACCAGTCCATTCATTACAACATTAGAGTTGTTCTTATAACAAATAATTCCTACTATGTTCCTACAGTTTTTCCTATTACAACAATGGATTATGACATGACATATTTCTCCCGTGGAAGTACTTCAATACATAATTAAAACTTACATATCACAACTATAAATGATTATTTAAAATAGAGAAGGAGTAGATCAACATATATGAACCAGTTTGTGGGAAGGAAAAGGGAACAACCACATTCCTCCCAACCGTAGAATAGGCAACCAAAATTTCTTGCTTGATTCACCCCCTAACCTGACCATGAATCCATGAGGATGAATTTGGAAGACTCCTCCTCAACAATGTACACAATTCCAACAGTTTTTCCCTTGCCTCACACTCAAGCAATGTTCATAATAGCAAGTAAGTCAAAAGTCTCATTTCCCAGCATACTTGGCAGCATCCTGCCTCCTCTCATATGTTATTTATCATTTGCCCAGTTCTTTTCTCTCCCTTGGGAATTTTCGCATCTTTCGAAATCCTTGATTTTCAAGGGCTGCCAATGGCCAAATCACTGATTTTCCACTTGTAATAATCAGCCCAAAGGTAGTTCCAACATGTTCCCCACTCATGGAGCCATGTTCAGCTAATTTTAACATGGATGTTCCATTTGTCCACCTGCAATCAATATAAAATATTATGTTTCCATACAAGTTTCATAGTCAAATAGTTAGTTGGGTCAAATCAGGTCTCTACCCAACAGTCAAAATAATTAATTACAATTACAAAATTCGAAATTCAGAATTGCCATAAATGGCAAAAAAATTCCAAATTCGAATTTACTAAAAACGGAATAAATTTCCAGCAATTTTAAATTTCAAAAATATTTTGATTATGGGGATGTCACAATATCGCTGGAATTTATTATAGGTTTTCCAAAAACATAGAAACAAAATGATTCTATTATGGTCGTAATCGACAAACTCAGTAATTCTGCACATTTTATTTCTATAACGTCTACTTTTAAAGCTATAAATATCGTTGAAATATTTATAAAAGAAATTTTTAGACTGCATGGTATTCCTAAAATGGTGATTTCGAATAGAGACGTAAAATTCACATTTTCTTTTTGGAAAGAATTGTTTGCAGGAAAAAATACTAATTTGAATTTCAGTGTCATTTATCATCCACAAACGGATGGATAGACTGGAAGAATGAACCAAATCATAGAGGATATTCTCTGCATGCACATAAGAAAAAAACCGAGAAAATAGGAAGACTACCTACACTTGGTAGAATTTGCATTTAATAATGTGTACCAAACTTCGGCTAAGTTAAGCCCCTTCGAGGTACTGTACGATAGGAAGTGTACAACTCCAATTAGCTGGAATAACCCAGTTGACAGACTAATGGTTGGACCAGAGATGCTCCAAGAAATGGATAATATGGTAATAAAGGTACAACAGAAATTAAAAGAGGCACATGACAGACATAAAATTTATGCAGACCAGAAGAGAAGACACTTGGAGTTTCAAGTGGTAGATCATGGTTTCTTAAAAGTCAAATCTTGAAAGTGTTCACTAAAACTTGAGAACTGTGCCAAATTGGCACCCAGGTTTTGTGGGCCCTTTGCAATACTAGCTTGAATTGCACCCGTAGCATACCAACTTGCACTTTCAGGTGATCTAAAAATTCATAATGTATTTCATGTTTCTTTATTGAAAAATTATGTTCATCACCCTACATACATGATCGATTGGAACTTGGTGCAGGTGGAACCAGAAGGCAAGTTCTAGGCAGAAGCCTTGTGCATTCTAGACCAGAGAGAAACAACACTTCGGAACAGAGTCGTCACTTAGGTAAAGGTGAAATGGAAGCAGTTTAGTCCCAAGGAGGTCACTTGGTAGTTGGAGGGAGATTTTCATAAATCTCATACAATCCTATTCCAAGAAAGGAACGAACACTTAGGACAGTGTCTTATTTGAAGGGGGGAAGGATGTGACATCCCAAAATAATTTAATTTTGAAATCAAAAAATATCTAGAAAATTATTTTGCTTTTGTTAAATTCAAATTTGGAAATTTTTTTCCATTTATGGCAATTTTGAATTTTGAATTGGATAAATTGTAATTAATTATCATGACTGTTGGGAAGAGACTTGATTTGACCCAACTAGCTATCTGACTATGACACTTGTATGTAAACAAAATATTGTTTTAATTATTGCAGTAGGAAAAATGGAAAAGCCATGTTAAATTCAGCTAACCATGACTCCATGAGTGGGGAACATGTTGGAACTACCTCTAGGGTGATTATTACAAGTAGAAAATCAGGGATTTGTCCATTGGCAGCCCTGCAAATCAAGGATTTAGAAAGCTACGAAAATTCCCAAGGGAGGAAAAGAGACCTAGGCAAAAATATTGTTTCAATAAATAGCCTATGTGAGGAAGCATAACAATGTCTAGTATGCTGGAAGGAATAATTATTGTGTACATGTTGTTATGAACACTAATCATTAAGTGTGAGGCAAGGAGAAGACCTACAAAGAGAGAAAGACATTACTGAAGGGGAGATTCCAAGTTTTTCCTCATGGATTCATGGTCAGGCTAGGGGGTGAATCAGGGAAAGTAATTTGGCTGCCTTGTTCTACAGTTGGGAGGAACGTGGTTGTTCCCTTTGTCTTCCTGCGAACTGGTTCAAATATGTAATATTTTCCTTCTCTGTTTGAATGATCGTATATTTGATGTAATGTATTTACTGTATCTAAATTGAATTATTTATATCTATGTGAAGTGAATTGGTTACAGATGTAGCGCAATCACTAACATTTGTATGGACACAATAACCTGAACGAAAATTGTTCGATTATACGAATGTGTGAAGTCCAATTTTCGATAAAATAGTTTATAAATCAATTCCTGAGCAACTCTTTATGACTAGATTAGAGTATGTTCGAAAGTTTTAGAAATTATTTGATTTCCTTTTTGGGCAATCGAATGGATTGGTGTGATTAAATTCTGGAAGTAACCATTTTCTGTAATTGGATTTTTGTTATAACATAGGTATTTCCTGTACATCAAAATTTCTGGTATAAAACATATAGACATGAACAGATTGAAAACTAGTCTATATGTATATATGGAGTAAGTATTTTTCTGTGATTACAAATTCAGAGTCATAAATTTAATCAGAACACTATCTACCACTTAGTGTGTATTTAATCCTTTACAGACCATTACTTTTCCACGATATATCTATATCACATATAGACAAGTATATGTCTAATCACTATAGACATACATTATAATGAAATCCATAACCTAATGTCTACATAATAAAATATGTATATATTGATAGGGATCCTGGATTTTAGACAGACATGCAACCACAACTATAAATAAAATGCATAGGAGTTGGAATACTCTATTTAAAGAAACAATCAATGTACTTCATTCACCATAAATCGAATGCAGTAGACCAAACGATATTAGTAACACCATTATTAAACTCTGGGAAACCTTTTTCTTTCTGTAACGGAATAAGCCAATGGCACAATACAGAGTCGAATTGCATAAATAACAAGTACAATGTTCTAAATCAAAGGACATAATCACTTTGAAATAGATTATCATTCCAAGTAATCTTGGCCAGGATTACTTTTCAATAATTAAAGAACAAAAAAAAGTGCATTACATAGTTGAACAGATCTAAATTCAAATATAGACTCAATACTTATACAAGAACTGGCGTTATGCCATTAATGGAAAAACTACTCCAAAGGTTTACTCCAGAAAACATTACAACAAACAAAGAACTAATTATAACAGAGCTAGTTGAATCACGATCTCCTTGGATGATGCTACAACCTATAGATTTAGCCTGAGATGTGAGAAGTTCGGAACCCAAATAACCTTTTTGCAGGAGGCAGTGGCAGGTATCCGAGACATGCACAGACGGAGACCCTGCAAGAAAACAAATACTGTAATCATTAGTCATTATTCAAGGAATATGTAACAAAAGAAAAGTAGTTGCAATAAGATGATAAAAGTTAAACCAACTATTTTCTTTCCAGAAAGACACTTATCTTATGATGCGTAGGTTCAAACCCTTGCCCCTTCACCCACTATTTGATTTGATGTTTGGTCCGAGGGAGGAGGGAACAATGCAATCTTTGATGGGTCCTCGCAACAACAAGGCCCATCATTAGTGACGATAACAAGTTTTATAAGTTCCCTCTCACAAATAATTAATCAATAGTGAAACCCTTAAATTGTAAAATGTACAAACTTGCCACAAGAGAAAGCTGAAGCAATAACATAGACATTTCATACAAAATATAGACATGATTAAAGATTTAAGTTTAAATCAGTCCTAAACCAAAATGAATAAATATAATCAACAGTAAGAGTAGAGTCATCACGCTATGGTATTCAAATGAAGGAAATGAATCATCGCCCATAAAGGTGACAAGGTTTCATTACTCACACAAAATGATGATATGCAGTAGGACTCCCGGTAAAAGATTCTAGGTATCACGAAGATGGAAGATAGCAATGGTAATAGAAAACCAGTCGAGGGTCTGATAAACCTACAGATTGACGACTCCATCATCACAGGGGATATAGATAAAATAAATCTATCATGCTACCCTACCAAATAGAAAGAGTCTCCATATCTCCATGAGGTTCTTTAAGGAAGAACAAAAATAGGAATAATGAATATCAGATGAAGTATGTACGTGCCATAGGCCTTGTCACAGGGAGACCTTTCGTAAGACCTTTAACCTCCCTCTGTTTAAACGAGAGCTTATTACTTATTTAAAGGGTGGCATATGCTATCAAGCAACCCTAAATCCGAAAGACTCTGGTAACTACTGTAGAGGGCTCTCAAACAACTAACCAAAGGAGAAATTTCCCACAAGGAAGAACACAACAGGGATGGAAAGGACACGATAGTAACTGACATAACAACAAAACACTTAACGTTATTTTCGAAGATTGCATCTCCTTATTTTTAAGGAAGAACTTACTAGGGTTTTGGATCGCATCGTTAGTTACACCATGAGCGACCTTCATCACTTATAGACTTCTGCTCTGAAATTGTGGTATGCAAGAACCTCTTCGTAAAAACTCAGAAATGCCAAAACGCTGAACCTACTCCAACCCTAAGCGACACCTTGAGATCTCGTAGTAAATGCAGGGAGTGCAAAGGATGTTTAGCCATGTGACAATGGCAGAGTGAATGTGACACTTTGGGTATGGAGCCCAGTAAATACAGAGGAATTAACTAGAAATATTTAACTAATGCGATCATAAACGATCTCTTCCACTTAAAAAATGTCACAATTTGACACGGTCATGACTCATGGTTAAAACCTTTCTCCCCTCTATATTATTCTAAGACATCAGTTAGATCCTAGTTGTAAAGACTCCATTGGCATTTGTATCTAGTACTTTCATTACACTTCAACCATCGATTTTAAGATCTACAAAGTAACCATGACTTGGTAGTTATGTTAGCTTCCTAGTGTAAGAGTAAATCCAAACCCTATGTCTATTATGGATAAGAACTAGTTAAAGTTTTCCTAAGATAACATCACCAAGTGGGCGTGTGCATGAACTTGGAGCCTTATGTTAATTAAAACAAGTTGCACTTGTATTGTAAGACTACCCTTATGTACGTAGCCTTTATGCATATGGGTAAATATTAAAGGCATGGGGGGTTTGCCAAAGTCCTGGGGACTTTTCCTTATAACCTTTCTACTCATGACATAAATAGGGGATCTTGTGGTAAGTAGAAATCTAGGAGTTTGTAACAAGGTTATTTTTTATAATAGAGTTTTAAAGAAAAGTTTTAATACAGAGTTTCATAACCAAGTTGAAAATAGATTTGCATAACTAGGACCCCTTTTCCTACCAAGAAACTATATAAACAATTTTTTTTGTTGTTGTAAATATAAGGTTTATTTCAAAACAACAAGAAACAACCAACAAACCATCGAGGAAGAAGCACTCACCGAACTAGTAAACAATGTATCTAGATTCAATGATGATGAAATTGCATTGTAAGGCTAGAAGAAGGATGAAACATACAATGCATATTCAACTGGCGGTGGACAATAATATTTTCCAAAATCACTACAACATTGTATGGAAAATTTGGAGGAAAAATGTACTAAGAGAAGTGTATTTAGATAAACATTTAAGGTTGTCAAGATGTATAAGGGCCTCGTGGTGTGTAAACATTTAAGTTGTCAGGCCTGTTGGAGGACCTCACGATATATAAACATTTAAGTCATCAGGGCTTTTCAATAACATAAAAAAAGTGTTATTACATTTGACATGGACTAATAATAGTAGCACAAATAAGAAAATAAATATCAATACTCTGGAATTATCGATCACTATAAATCTTGGAGATACAAATAATAAAAAAATCATCGTACATGATCTAAGACAATGCCACTAGAAAATGCTACGACAAACATTCGAACTAATGCTAGCATTAATCCACCTTTCAGCAATGCATAAGAAAATATATGATTCAAAAAGACCATATACGATCAAATACTTTGGATATGCCAACATATATAACATTGGGAATAGTGAATATAATAATAAGACCTCCAATCTGTTGTCCATTCAGATCATGAAATATATGGTACTTTTTATTAATAAAAAATCGATGTTTTTAGTTCCCTAGTTCCAACAATAGATAATATGGAAATATTTGTTGTCAAAGGGAAAACTAATACGAGGTAAACTAATTATCAATCGATATAGTCCGTCTATGCCTACGATAGTCCCTCTATGCTAATTGATTCTAATATATCATGGAATGATGTTAGTTTCAAACATCATGGTTATATCGTGGAAGTCATTGTACTGTTCGTAGGTCATTGAACAATAGAAGTCCAATTTAACGTCCGCCTACTCGGAATCCGTGGTCGGAGAAGTGACTTGGTATGGAATGAGTATGTGGTCAGTCGGTGTCATGATATAAGAGCATGAGTGAAAACGTGAACCCATAAGTCTACCTACCCGCACAGCTAGACATTTTCGAAAAAATGAATAAGTGACGAGAAAGATAAATTTTAGGTAAAAATGAAACATATATTTGGCCAAGCATAGAAGACATAAAATAAGGGCTAATATATTCACATATGTAACATATATCTCATTTCCTACCAAGATATATAATTGGAAAGAAGTGCAAAGGTGGCGGGCACAAAAAACAACGACTAAGGAATATGATCCACAAGTTTACTTGGTTCTTGGTTGTATGCTTCGTCTATCAATTTGTATATCGCAGAACTCTAAGTGTTGTTTAGAGGAAACAAAACAATAGAATTGTATTTTTTCTGATAAACGAGTAATACATACTAAATATGTACTTTTATAAAGTATAGACATGAGATTTTATAGAGCATGTACAAATCCCTCATTCCATACTTAGCCACTTTTTTGGATTGAGGGTTCTTGGGCTGGCAGGGTGAAAATCAATTCTCTATTATTTTGTGTCCTACAAATAGCACCCAGAGTTCCACAATATACAAATTGACAAGAGGGCATACGGTCTAGCTGGCTCAACATTTCACTTCTATTGTTCTATGTCCTCCAAACAACACTCGAAGTTCTGCGATATGAAAATTGACAAACGAAATCCAGGACTTGTGAGCTCAATATTGTGATTGTTTACGGATGGAAAACCTGATAAACTATGGGTAAAATCATGAAGCTAGGTAACACTTTCGTGACAATCGGGTCTCCAAAATTTCTAGCGGCAATTTTTCGGCCGAACAAATATTACTTTCGGCCGAAATATTATTCGGCCGAAAATTTTCACGTCAAATTTAATGGTGCCGTCAAAATTCTTGTACAATGTTTTTTGAATGAATTATTTTCCCATGGTAAGAATATTTCAGCCGAAATACTTTTCGGCCGAAACGTTTATTTTTTAACGGATTCCGTTAAAAACTAGGTTTCGGCCGAAAGAATATTAGATCTAACATTTTCTAAAAAAATTATTTTCAAATACTAAATTATTAATATTAAATATATATATTTGTACGAATCTCGCATTCCATACATAGCCACCTTTTGGATCGTGGGTTCTCGGGCTGGCCGGCTCAAAATTGGGCCTCTAATTCTCCGTTTTCTCCAAATAGCACCCATAGTTACGCGATATACAAATTGACAAGCAGACTTGCGGATTGGCTGGCTCAACATTGCACATATATTGTTCTGTCTCCTCCAAACAACACTCACATTTACACGATATACAAATTTACAGAAGGACTCTAGGGATGGCAGGATCAAGATAACGATTATTTACGAATGGTGATCCCCATCAACTATAAAACATTATCTAAAAAAAATTGTTTTCAATACTAAATTATTCATATTAAATATTGATATTATACAATTTAATTAGATAAAATTACAGAAGGATTTTAAATATCTTATTCGAAAGAAAAATCTGCATATTCGGAAACTCGCCATTCAAAAAGTTTGTACAGTATGAAACGGTGAAACCAGTTTTGAGAAAACCATTGAGAACAATAAACCAACCATTATAATCAGAAATAAAAAA
This sequence comes from Picea glauca, assembly GCA_000966675.3. Classification (NCBI taxonomy): domain Eukaryota; kingdom Viridiplantae; phylum Streptophyta; class Pinopsida; order Pinales; family Pinaceae; genus Picea; species Picea glauca. The sequence continues at coordinate 1,225,555 of JZKD02S1851525.1, forward strand.
AAAAACACAAAACCATAATGGTGTCCCGGCCTCCAGAGATCTAGCTCAATTTGGTATCAACTCCAAAGGGTTTGGATATAATAGAATAATTGAAAAGCTGTGAATTATTATTGCATTGTCACTTAATGGTTGCTTATGTGCATTGCAAAGTAGTTGCACTTAGAAATATAATGAGAATAGAATTTTTGTAACCATTGTTAAGACTAATTTATCTATCCAAGACCAAATTAGATAATTGTTAAAACTAATACAGATAAGAGAATAGAAAGTGAATTTCGATTTCTCTATCCAAGACAAGATTAGAGAATTATTAAAACTAATGCAGATAAGAGAATAGAAAGTGAATTTCTACACTAGAGAGAATATTTTAGGGACTATCCCATTATATGGTGTAGAAGTTGATGATGGAGTGTATTATTAATATACTCTATTGCACATTAAGATATTGTGTTACATGTGCAATGTGAGGGATGGCATTGGAATGCCTGAATTATAGTGGTAATAGTCAATCCAATAAGTACTAAACTATTAACCCACTCAAAAAAATAACTGAACTACTTATTATTGATTAAGTTCCACATGATTAAACACAACAAAAGATATTCACTACTTTTTACAATTAAGAAAAGATAGTATCCATTATTAGAAAATACAATATTCTACACGAGAGGCATGGAAAACCCACCAGCCTGAGAACCCGCACTCCAAAAAAGTGGCTAGGTATGGAATGAGGGACCTGTACATGCTCTATAAAATCTCATGTCCATAATTTATAAAAGTACATATTTAGTTGTGTATTACTCGTTTCTCGAAAAATTTCTAGGTGCGGAAGTTGGCGGATATACATGTTCAGATTTCCACTTAATTTAATATCACCAGCCCGACCGACCGCTTCCCTGTTTCATATTGTACAAATGTTTTGAATGGCGAGTCTCCGAATACACGAGTTTTTCATTCAAATAAGATATTTAAAATCCTTCAGTAATTTTATGTAATTAAATTGTACAATATCAATATTTAATATTAATAACATAGTATTGAAAATAATGTTTTTTAGATAATGTTTTATACTTGATAGGGATCACCATATATAAATAATCACAATATTGAGCCCTCCAGCTCTGAAGATCATCTATCAATTTGTATATCATGGAACTCTCAGTGTTGTTTGGAGGACACAGAACAATAGATGTGCAATGTTGAGACAACCAGTTGGCAAGTAAGCCTGTAAATTTGTATATCGTAGAACTATAGGTGTTATTTTTTGGACACAGAGAAATAGAGGCCCAATTTTGAGCCTGCCAGCCCGAGAACCCATGATCCAAAAGGTGTCTAAGTATGGAATGAGGGATCCATACGAATATCAATATTTAATATTAATAATTTAATATTTGAAAATAATGTTTTTAGATAATGTTAGATAGTTGATTGGGTTGTCCATCCGTAAACAATTGCAATCTTAAGTCCAATAGTCCTGGAGTTCATATGTCAATTTGTATATCGTAGAAATCTGAGTGTTTTTTAGAGGACACAGAACAATAGAAGTGCAATTATGAGCCAGCCAGACCACAGGTCCGCCTGTCAATTTGTATATTGCGGAACTCTAGGTGATATTTGTAGGACACAGAATAATAGTGGCTCAATTTTCAGCCTACCAGCTCGAGAACCCACGATCCAATAAAATGGCTAAGTAACGAATGGGATACGTACATGCTCTATAAAATCTCATGTCCATACTTTATAAAAGTACATATTTAGTATGTAATACCCGTTTATCGGAACATTTGTAGGTGTGTAAGTTGGTGGATACATGTATTCATATTTCCACTTACTTTTATATCACCAACTCGACTGAGTACTTCCCTATTTCATATTGTACAACTTTTGGATCATGAGTTTCCGAATACGCGGGTTTTTCTTTCAAATAAGATATTTAACATCCTTCAATAATTTTATGTAGTTAAATTGTACAATATCAATATGTAATATTAATACTTTAGTATTGAAAATAATATTTTTAGATAATGTTAGATAATTGATAGGGATCACCATCCATAACAAATCACAATCTTGAGCCTGGCAGACCTGGAGTCCCTCTGTCAATTTGTATAACGTAGAACTCAAAGTGTTGTTTGGAGGACATGATACAATAGGAGTGCAATGTTGAGCCAGCCAACCCGCAAGTCTACTATTCAATTTGTATATGGCAGAAATATGGGTGCTATTTGTAGGACACAGAGAAATAGAGGCCCAATTTTGAGCTCGCTAGCCTGAGAACCTGCAATCCAAAAAGTGGCTAAGTATAAAATGTGCGATCTGTACATGCTCTATAAATTCTCATGTCCATACTTTATAAAACTACATATTTAGTAGTATTACTCATTTTTCAGAAAGTTTCTAGGTGCGGAAGTTGGCGGATTCATGTCTTCAAATTTCAATTTCTTTCATATCACTAGGTCGAAATAAATTTTTTGTCGAAATAAATTGTACAATATCAATATTTAATATTAATAATATAGCATTGAAAATAATGTTTTTAGATAATGTTATATTGTTGATAGGTATCACCATCCATAAACAATCGCATTCTTGAGCCTACCAACCCTGGAGTTTGTCTGGCAATTTGTATATTGCAGAACTTTGAGTGTTTTTTGGAGGACACAGAACAATAGAAGTGCAATGTTGATCCAACCAGCCCGCAAGTCCGCTTGTTAATCTGTATATCATGGAATTACGGGTGATATCTGAAGGGCAGGGAACAATAGAGGTCCAATTTTGAGCCCTCCAGCCCGAGAAACTATGATCCAAAAAGTTCCTAACTATGGAATGCAGGATCCATACATGTACTTGCATTATAAAATATCATGTCCATACTTTATAGTACATATTTAGTATGTATTACTCGTTTTTCGAAAAATTTCTAACTGCAAAAGTTGGTGTATACACGTGTTCAGATTTCCACTTACTTTTATATGACTAGCCCAACCGACCGCTTCCCAGTTTCATATTTTACAAACTTTTTGTTTCACAATTTTTTGAATAGGTGAGTTACAGGATAGGTGGGTTCAATATTGCATTTCCATTGTTCCTCCACCTGCAAACAACACCCGGACTTCCATGATCGACAAATTAGAAAACAAATTGAAACAAAAGAATATATTCTATGTTAAATCTAATGGAAATATCATATGAACAAGAGGACATTAAAATTAAAATTTGTCGTTGTTATACTTGCAATGAAGCTAATAGTACAAAAAAATTACTTAAACATCCAAAAATTTGATTTTCTTGTAGAAAATGGATTACAAGACATGGAAAAATAGAAACTATAAACCCAAGAAGGAGAGGCCACATAAAATTGTAACATGGGAGAGAAAAATAAAGATCTGGATGAAAATATAGCTAATAATTTGGCCCTAAGTCGTTTGGAAAATAAATTGGATGTCAAAACCCATCAAAGAGGAAATGAATAAGATAATAGAATTGGAGCATGAGTATTTCAAAATATCCTTGAACCACATAATATTTGTTATAAAGAGTTGAAAGATGACAGCATGCTATCAATAGTAAAAAAACAATTAAAAAACAAGTCATTTATTGAAATAACTTACCTCATAGAAGAAAATAGTTTGGGGAAAATAATAGAACATAATGATAGGTTCTAAATGAAGACCTTATTCTAGAAGACCAAGCTAAATCAAGGTGGAAAATTCAAAAAATCAAGGAGATGGGAAGGAAGAAAAATGGGCACTAAATAGGAATTTTGGACACGTGAGATCCTCTCCTGGAATTGTTGTAGCTTTCCATGATGTGAAGGTACTATGTTAATTTGGACCTTGATTGAAAATGATATTATTTTTCTAGTTGAAACATGTGATCTAGATGGATTTTTGTGGCCTCCCACCTATTCCAACTAGCTCATTTTGGTAGTTTTCTAGTTTTGTAGTTTTTTCCTAATTTTCAGGTCCCACACTTCTGGGGTCATTTTGAGTCCCTAAACAATGTTTTGAGGGCTCTCCATAAGGATATTGCAAACAAAGTCAGATTCATATGGAAACATGTGTAGTACTTGGATATACCTTTCCAACAGGTTATTGTACGCCTAAAACGAAGATAGTATGCAAAAGTTACGTCCCTGAAAAATTGATGTACTAACTTACCCAAACGAGGCCCACATGACTTTTGTCACTTCATCTCCTAGGGTTAGGATTTTAGATGTCTAGGGGTTTTTACATTCCTATTTATTGTAAAATGTCCTTGAGAGCCTCTTTGTAATCATCTTCTTGCAAATGAGAACAGTCGTCACATCTCTTCTCAGATATAACCTGCCACCATTCTAGCAAGCTTGTTTTCCACTGCATTTTATACTTTCAAATTATTTTCTTATTGAATAGAAACCAATTTTATTGTATATCTGTTATTATGTGTTAAGCATATTTTTATAATAATCTATATTCATTTCATTATGCTCATAAAATTCGGATCAGCGTGGGAGCATGAACAGGCTAAGGTCCCTAACATAGAAGAATTTGTCTTGTGATCAACATGGAACAATAAATCCTATCACAAAGGGATTGAAGGAATAACTTGTTACATAAAAAATAACATTTCTCCTCACATTCGACTTCATAAGAGACCCTCTCAATGAGTACAATTGGATAGATATCTCATACATTAATTCTAAGAATATTTATATAACCATATGATATTTTGCAACTATTAATTCTACATTTTATAAGAAAAACTATGTAGATAAAAAGAAATCCCTATAATACCCTAGAAAAAAATATTTGTAGTTTGAGAAACAATTGAAACAAAGAAACAATTGAAACTCATTCCACTCCCTCTCAGATTTCAATCTCAACACATGAAATCATACATACAACATAATAGAAAATGCATAACAGGAAGTAATACTTATGAGTATAGCATTCATCACGCATACACAGAGAAGAACACGACAACCATGAATCTAAATCAACTTCTTCTATTAATTCAAGATCTGTACATGGATGTCTTCTACAGTTCTCTTCTTCTCTACTATGCTCTGGATTCTTCTTGCTCCTATTAATGCTACAATGATACAATGAGGGTGTCTATATTCGATTTTCCCTCTTTTCTTCTAGAATTGTCTAATCTAGAAAAATCCTATCTACCTGCATTAACTACTATAAATGCCTCTGTCTATCTCAGACGAGAGCGTATGGCTTGAGGTCTGATTACATTTTACCAAGGCACCTAAATTAAATGATCTCATTTATATTCAATGCATCAACTTCAAGAGAAAATTTAAAAATTCAAAAAAACTTGCGCTGGACGTCTTCCAGCTGTCTTCTGCTTCCACGTTGGTTTTGCTTGTCGTGAGGGATGCTCCTGCATCAATATTCCGTATAGTCTGAATGAGTTTAATGGTTAAGAACATGTGTTTTTTTCTAAAAAATAACATGTTCAAATCTAGAAGGGGTAGACTTTTTTGAGTGTTTCCTCCTAAAAAATAATTGTTGAAATTTCCAAATATATAATCATTGTCTGACAAACAAATTTCAACAGAGTGTTCATTTTTTTTATGGCTTCTTGGACAGTTGAGTAATTCCTGGAATTTTCTGTTGTGGAACGTTTCACCCTTGAATAATTCTGTACACTTCTCATAATTTTTTGTTGTGGAACATTTCACCCTTGCATATTTACTATTATAATTGTCATGTGATTCTCACAATTGTTATAATCTATGGGAATCATTTGTTGTAAATGGTGTTAATGGTATTGAATGTTTATTTCAGGAATTCATAAATATTAAAGAATAGTAAGCATTAATTATTATTATAATTAATGATACGGATTCTTTAATATTATTATCATACTTTTTGTAATGTAAATTTTTTCACCTTCTATTGAAATTAAAATTTATTATTATTATTATTATTATTATTATTATGTAAGTTTTTGATGGTTGATATTCCATTCTATATTTCGACCTCCTAATATTTCGTGAGAAAAGATCATGCAACAGTGATTGCAAAGCCATGCGTTGTTATTTTATAATTTGTGAAACATATTCAAATTAATTTGTAAAATAATAATGGAATACAAACAAAACTATACATTACAACTAACTATCATTACAACTAATGCAAGTTACACATTTGAAACTTATATTTTTGGGTGAATGGTGCAACCATTGCCTACTGGCCTCTCAACAAAGCAAGTTACACATTTGATCCGTATATTTTTGGGTGAATGGTCCAAATGGTGCAACCGTACAGGTGCCTTCCGACCTCTTAACAAAGCGGAAATATAAATATCATGGATTCAAGGATATGAGAGATTCATATCAGCTCAATGCATCTAGTTCTATGTATTGACAATATTTTGTGATATATAAATACTTTTCTTTTATATTTTTTCCAAAATGGTGCAATTCCATAGGCCTCTTAACAAAGTGACAATATTTTTAAGATATATATGTACTTTCTCTTCCACATACATGTTAACAAAGTTAAACAATACATCTTCAAATAATCATCAACAACAAGTAACAAAACTAAATTGTACATCTTCAAATAATCATCAACAACAATATTCACATCAACTCAACCCATCTTGGCTAGTTAACAAAGCTAGACAATTCGTCTTCAGATCATTAATACAAATATAAATATCAGATAGTAAACAATATTATAAATACCATACACCATATATATATTGAAGCAATAATATAAATACCAACCATACATCATAATTCAATAATATTAGATATTCACATCGACTCAGTAGGTTAGATCGAATAGTTAAGTAACAAGGCTGTGTGTCAGCGTAGTTAGTAGAGACAAATGGAAACTGCAGTGAAGATGTGGCAAGTAGCATGAAGCACAGGTGGTATCCATGCAGTAAATGACACTTATTTTTTGAAAGTATATAACAATATACAATTTCTAAATAGTGGAAGAAAAAAAATTATGAAGCATTATAGTTTGAAATACATTAATAAGTTTGAAAGTATATAACAAAATGTAATTTGTGCATAGCGGAAGAAAAATAAACAATTTA
>JZKD02S1851525.1:1264119-1276278 GCA_000966675.3 Picea glauca
ATTCTCTATGTACCCCCCTCCTCCCTCTATCTCTTCCCCTCCCTCCAACTATATCTCATCTATTTCTCTCCTACATCTACTACCTCTTTCTCTCTATCATTATTAGTCTCACTCTCACTATATCCCCCTCCCTCGCTCTCCTCTACTATCCCCCCATTTCTCTCTTTGTATATCTCTACCCCCCTTTCCCTCTATCTCCCCCCTTCCTCTCACAATCATTATCACTCTCTCTCTCCACTCCTTCTTCCCTCCACCTCTCTCTCCCCCTCCCTCACACTCTCTCTCCCCTCTCTCTCTCTCATACATATACCCCTCCCCATCATGTCTCCCCCCTTCCTCTCACACTCTCTCTACCTTCTCTCTTTGTCTCCCTCTCCCTCCCTCTCACACACTAAAACACTCATTTTTCAGCCCCCCTTTATTTCTTTCTCTTCCCCCATCTCACACTCACGCATTCTCTCTCTACCCACCTCCTCCCTCTATCTCTCCCCCTCCCTCCCATTATCTCTCCTCTCTTGATCTCCTACATCTACCACCTCTTTCGTGCTTTCATTGTTGTTAGTCTCACTCTCACTATATCCCCATCCACCTCTCTCTTATACTGTCCCCCCATTTATCTCTTTATATCTCTATAGCCCCCCTTCCTCTCACACTCAGTCTCACTCTCGTTCTCCTTTTTGTTAGTCTCACTCTCAATCTCTATTTTCCTTTCTCTCTCTCCCTCCCTTCCTCCTTCTCTTTTCCCCTAGTTGTACCTCGCTCTCTATATGTCCATCTAAAGCTGAGGAATGTCTCACAATGAATAAAGGATATGTGCAACAAAGAAATGTAGTCTTGCCTGTAAGGTGAGTGTTATTTTTTTTTTCTTCTTCCATTTTATTCCTTATATGAACATGACTGCAACCTAGACCATAAACTAGACCTGGACCATCACCTAGACCACCTAGCTCCATATAATCCTACACATAACCTATACTCTACCCTTAACCCCATGCACACCCAAGACCTAAGTGCAGTATGCCTATACCTCTTGTTTTATAATCATATTTTATGGATATGATCGTTCACCTATGGTTTAATAATGATATCACATGGTTTAATGATGATTATGGTACGTTGATTCTTCCTTTTCATTTTAATATAAGCATAATCTTATAGTTTATTCGATATTCTTTATTCACAATCAATGTTTGAATTGCTCTCTATATACATCCTCTTTGAATCTCTCCCTCTCTCTCTCTCTCTCTTTGTCCATCTATTTCTCTCCCTCTTCCCTCCCCTCCCCCCAACCTTCTCTCTCTCTCCCCACCTCCAGGTCTCCTCCTTTCTCTCTCCATGTCTCTCCTCATTTCTCTACCCCTTTGTCACTCCCTCCCACTATGCCTTGCCTCTTTGTCTCCTAGATCTACCACCTCTTTCTCTATCTCCTTGTTGTTATTCTCAATCTCACTCTCTCTCCCACCTCTCTCTCTCTAACACCCCCTATTGATCTTCCTCTCTGATCCAAAAAGATCTTTTAAATGATTTTATATTGTCTTATGGCTGCTATATTTCTTCATTAAATTTATCCTCTTTCATTCAGCTTCATAAATGGTTAATAAACGCATGCTTAATAACTCAACCACAGTCATTTAAAATATCTTTTCGGATCAAGTGGGCAGACAAGTGGCAGGTACAGATCTAACAGGTGGACCAATAGCATGTTGACATGTGGCATCAGAGGACTGCAAATTGGGGGTGCCACGTGGCAGAGACATAGGATGTCATGTGGCACCCAGGTGTTGATCAAATTGTTGTTAGAAAAATTGTATTGGAGCTCATGGGGTTCGACCCGATGACCTGTTGAACGAGAAAAGAGCTTTGGTAAAGGTCCTTTGACCAACACGCCACTTTTGGTGCTTGTATATGTAACCAACTATTATTTTATTTAATGTGAAAATATGGTGTATTGGAGGCAGAAGCGGGTTGGGGCTAAGCCCTAGCCCACGTATTCATACATACACATAACCACAGTTAAAGGGGGCGCGATGCGATATTTCAACCAATGACCGGAGTTTGTGCGCAAAGGATTTGGGAACCATGTTTATAGCGCCTGACCGCCATAAGATATGGATTCATGACCATAACTCAAGGCATATTTTTAGGGCGTGGTCCCATTGTTTATTGCCACTTGACCATGGTTTTCGGAGAAGAGGCCATCATGCATCCCTTTAGGTTGGCGCTTGGTCATTTATATATTCCATATGACCATTTAATGGGGGTGCGCACCCAAAAAAAGAAGCTTAGCCCATAAATTTAGTTAAAAGTGGGTTTTATTGTATGGTTTGGGATTTTTAGATTGATCGTATGCTTGTAATAGTGGATTTTGGCCATTATTGGGAGATATTGAACTTTTCTTGAGCCCAGATTTTGGGAGGAAGTTCGGGAATGATAACCAACTTTAGATATGTAAAATCCATGCATGTTTAAGGCTATGAGGACATTCAAAGAAGATTTATGATGAAGCAAAGCCAAGTCAAGGCAATTTTTATGTAGGGAAGTTGTTGAGAAAGAGACCTTTGCGGGCCATTTTTGGGAGCTACACTCAGTCTTTTTCAGTGTCATCAGTTGTGTTGGATTTCTGAGGTTGAGTAGAACACAGTGAGACTAGTATGAGATCTATTTTATGTACTTTTCAAGCATTTAAGAATTAATAAAGAAGCCTCCCCCACTAAGACAAAGGCCCAGAGACGTAGGTAATTTTTTGTCGAAATCTCTTATCATTTCTCTTGTTATGGTTTGTTGTTCTTATTTCTTATGTTCAGTTCTGTATACGAGTTTATGGATGTGATATAATTATCTCATCTTCATCCTCTTTCATTAGCTTCTTAAATGGTTAATAAGCGCATGCAAAAATAACTCAACCACAGTCATTAAAAGATCTTTTTTGGATCAAGTGGTATCAGAGCTAGTTGGCATTTGGAATTTGAGTTTTACATGTTAGCCAGGGAAGAACTCATCTCAAGGGAGAAAATGGAATATACAGGAGGAATTTCTCAAAATGAGGAGTTCATAAATTCAGTGTTTTCCATGGCCAATATGGTGAAAGTGTTGTATGAAGACTACTTGGAATGAAAGAGCAGGGTTCAAGTGAAAGATTCAAAGAACAACAAAGGAAAAGCAGGATTGAAGGAAGTCCCTTATACATCTATTTCAAAAAACACATCTGAGGTATGCAGTGAAGGTCATTCATCTAATTCTCATTTTTCTGATCAAGTTGGTTTTGGTGTATTCGAAAAGCATACAAGAGGTGTAGCTTTGAAATTTCTAACCAAGATGGGTTATGAAGAAGGAAAGGGCCTTGGATGTAAAGGTCAAGGTATTGTTAATCCTATTAAGGTTGTGGAAAGGCCTCAATATTTAGGATTGGGATACGGTGAAGGGGACCTTGGAGAGTCTTCCAAGATGAGTTCCAAAACTTCGGAAGCAAGTAATGCTTCAAATGGCCAACTTAAGACATTGTTGGAACACTTCACAAAAGGTAATGGAACATCACTTCAAGATTGTGGTAGTGAATGCAAGTCATCCCCAAAGAAAAGTGGATATCAGCATGGAAGGTATAATGGTCATGTTTTTACCAATTCTCCTTTTGATTATAATAATCATAATCAAGTAATCCAAAACTTGTGGAATCTTTATCCATGTACTTATTGTCATTCATCCAAGAATTGTGTTTCCAAGTGTTGGAAGAGACAAACTTTGTACAGGAAACCAATGTCGACCAGGAAGGAAGCACGACATAAAGGCTCAACTCCACAATGGAAGAAAGAGAAGGGTAAACAGGTCTGGGTGCCAAAAACTCAGTGCACTTACTGTAGCATGATTGGACGTCAAAAGACTAGTTGTTGGAAGCTTAATCTAGAGCTTCGTCCAAAGAAGGACAAAAGGATTGCCCATGTACTCACGAAGGAGGAAATATTACCAGCGGAGCAAGAGGAACACTGTGAAGGAAATAAACTAGCCACTTTGTTTTGCCAGAAGTGGATGTCTCAACTTCATTGTATTTTTCTTCCATTAATGTAATCACACATGTTGAAATGGTGACTTGTTATAACATCATTTTTGTACAACGTTGTGTTTTGTTTTCTCGTTATGAGTATGCAATCAGTCAAAGTTAATTTTTGTAACCTTTTGGGGACCAAAAGGTCCTTTAGTGGGGAGGTGTGATCAATAATTAGATCTAGGAGCCTGATAGGGCTAAAAAAGAATAAAAAATGAAATTACTCATAATCAGACAAAACCAATTATATTGTGACTAGCTCGTCGCGCTAATTCCAACCATATATTTACTTTCTCAAACATACATTATATGCAAAAGTTATCGCACTTTGCTCGTTTTCCCAAACAGGTAAAAAGTCAACATGTCAACAGTCCAAAACAAAGTCAACACTGACGTTAGCATGACGTGGCAGCGTGACATATGGTAGAGGCACAGTGGAATACCATACAGTTGAGATGGACTAGCCAGCGTGTGACATGTGTCACCACTGAAAGGGTGACATGTGGCACACTCGTACAGGTGCCATGTGGCCCTACCATATGATGACACATGGAAGGTACAGACGATGACCGAGAAGACAAGTGGCAGGTACAGGTCTGACAAGTGGACCAATAGCATGTTGACATGTGGCATCGAAGGAATACAAATGGTGGGGTGCCACATGGCCCAGACATGGGCTGTCACATGGCATCGAAGGACTGCAAATGGTGGGGTGACACGTGGCCCATACATGGGCTGCCACATGGCACCCAGGTGTTGGTCAAATTGTTTTTTGCAAAATTGTATTGGAGCTCATGGGGTTCGACCCCATGACCTTTTGGACGAGAAAAGCGCTTTGCTAAAGGTCCTTTGACCAACATGACACTTTTGGTGCTTGTATATGTAACCGACTATTATTTTATTTAAAGTGAAAATATGGTGTATTGGAGGCAGAAGGGGGATAGAGATAAGCCCTAGCCCACAGATTCATACATACACATAACCACAGTTAAAGGGGGCGCGGCGCAATATTTCAACCAACGACCGGAGTTTGTGTGCAAAGGATTTGGGCGCCATGTTTATAGCACCTGGACACCATAGGATTTGGAGTCGTGACCATAACTCAAGGCATATTGTTAGGGCATGGTACCATTTCTTATTGCCACATGACCATTGTTTTCGGAGAAGAGGCAAGCGCACAACCCTTTGGGCTGGTGCTTGGCCATTTATAGCTGCCATATGACCATTTAAACGGGGGTGAGCACCCGAAAAAAGGAGCTTAGCCAATAAATTTAGTTAAAAGTGGGTTTTTTTGTATGGTTTGGGATTTTTAGATTGATTTTATGCTTGTAATAGTGGATTTTGCCCATTATTGGGAGATATTGGACTACTTTTGAGCCCAGATTTTGGGAGGAAGTTGGGGAATGATAACCAACTTTAGATCTATAAACACCAGGCATATTTGAGGCCATAAGGACAGTTAGAGCATATTCATGATGAAGCAAAGCCAATTCAAAGCCATTTTTATGGAGGGAAGCTATTGACAAGGAGACCTTTGCGGGCCATTTCCGGGAGCTACACTCAGTCTTTTCAGTGTCATCAGTTGTGTTGGATTTCTAAGGTCGAGCAGAAAACAGTGAGATAAGTATGAGATCCACTTGATTTATTTTTTTTGTACTTTTCAAGCATGTAAAAATGAATAAAGAAGCCTCCCCCACTGAAACAAAGACCCGGAGACGTAGTTAATTTTGTGTCGAACTTCGTTATCACTTATCTTGTTATGGTATGTTGTTCTTATTTCTTATGTTCAGTTCTTTATATGATTTTATGGATGTGATATAATTCTCTTATCTTCATCCTCTTTCATTAGCTTCTTAAATGGTTAATAAACACATGCAAAAATAACTCAACCACAGTCATTAAATGATCTTTTTCGTATCACTCTCCCACCCTATCACACTCTTAAAAAACCCATATCTATCCCATTATATATTTAGCTCTTGTATCTAAGCCCCTTTCTCTCACTCCTTGTATCCCCATGTCTCTCCCACTCTCCCCACCATGCTCTCTTTTCATATATCTAACCCCCCTTCCCTATTTTCCCCCGTTCCTCTCACTCTTTAACTCTCTACCCCACCTCTCTATCTCCCTATCCCTCACCCTATTTTTCATCATCTATCCCCCTCTCTCACTCTATTTATTCTTCTCTCTGTATGACCCCTTCCTACATCACAAGGAAAGAAATGGCATTGAACTAGAGATGTCAAGACCTAGACTTAAACCTAGACATAGCAAGACCTATACATGGAAAGACCTAGAGAATGACCTAGACCTATACGATGACCATGATGTAGACCATGAAATAGAGCTAGACCATGACCTAGACCACAACATAGATCTAGATATATATTTAGACAATGACCTATAGCTTGATGTATACCATGACCTAGACCATGACATAAACATAGATCTAGAGTTATACAATGACCTAGAGCTTGACATAGACCATGACATAGACCCTCCATACTCTTACTCTCTCACTCTATACCCCCCTCCGCCCCCCCGCTCTCCCTATCCCTATCCTTCACTCTCTTTTTATTCCCCTCTCCCCCTCTCACACTCTCTTTGTTCCTCTCACTACATCCCTCCTCCCTACATCATAAGGAAATAAATGGCCTTGACATAGACATGTCAAGAACTAGACCTAAACCTAGACATAGAAAGGCCTAGATATGGCAAGAATTGGAGCATGACCTATAAATATATGGTGACCATGACTTAGATCATGACATCGACCTAGGCAATGACCTATACCACGACATATAGCTAGAGCGAGATTTAGACGATCACCCAAATCTTGACATAGACCATGATGTAAGCCATGATCTAGACCACGACATAGAGCTAGATCTAGATTTAGACATTGACCTAGAGCTTCATGTAGACTATGACATAGACCCCCCTAGCTTCATCTAGTCCTAGGAATAACTTATACTAAATTCTTAACCCTCTCTACACTCAAGCTTTGAGTGCACTATGCATATACCTTGGGTATAACCCTTGCATCCACATCTTGGTGCTCTAACCATTCCTCTATACTTGAAAACACTTTCAATCCTAACCCCTTTGGCCTTAGTTGTCCCCATACCCCTATACATATTTATTCATAAATATGTTTGGTGTATACTAAATGATATATCCATTTCATTAAGAGCACGCACGTGCTCCTATTTATTGACTGAGTTGTAGTTATTAGTCATTTATGCTTAGCAGGAACGTGTGCTCAATCCTAGAACACACGCATGCTTTAATGCACACACTTTCTAGGAAGGTGCACACATTCTTGCTAGGAACTTTTTGGTGCCAATAAAACCCCACCTCATCTAACTCATGGACGACATTAATCTGTGACAACTTCAGAAAAAACAACCTGCACATACATGTTTTACTTATTTTAGTGTTCTTGTTAGATTCATAGAGACGTTTGTGCTATTTCCAAACCATTGTAGGAAAATTTGGAAGAAAAATTTATCAAGTGAAATTGGAATTGTTTTTTGTATCTACTTGTGTCTTCTTGGAATTGGAAGACAAATTTGTCCAAATGAAATTGGAATTGTTGTTTGTATCTTCTTGTGTCTTCTTGGAATTGGAAGACAAATTTGTCCAAGTGCAATTGGAATTGTTGTTTGTATATTCTTGTGTCTCCCTAGAATTGGAAGACAAATCTGTCCAAGTGAAATTAGAATTCTTGTTTGTATCTTCTTGTGTCTTCTTGGAATTGGAAAACAAATTTGTCCAAGTGCAATTGGGATTGGAATTGGAATTGGAATTATTAGATGTGTATTATTTTGTAATACAAAAAAAAATTATCCACTTGGTTATGTCTTATTACATAATACAAAGACAAATTTGTGGTGGGTGTTTGGAATCCAATTTTTATCTTTAAACACAGGGAAACACCGAATTCTAGAAAGAAAAGTCTAGAGAATAAAGAAATTGATCGAAAAGGTTGAAAAAGAAAGAGAAAAAGAAAAGTTATGTATGTCAAAGAGTAGGATTTTAGGAGAGGAAAATCCAATTTCTAGTGGAATAAATGTTGTTATTGTTTCTCCTCCGTCAATAGAAGAAAAGCGCAAGAGTTCATCAGAGATAAATCCAAACAATATCTCATCAAGACAACTTTTTGTGTATGAACAGATGATGAAGGATTTTCTTGGAGCTAATTATAGAATGGATGAAATTAGAGAAGAAAATGGTGTATAACATTGTGGTGAAGAAGGTCTTGTGGTGCAATCTTTTGTTGAACAATGAAATGTTCCAGAAACTAGACAATCCAATGGTGCAATATTTTTATTTGTAACCCTTTTTATTGGAAAGGAATGATAATGGCATGGCATGATATCAGCGAGTCGTGGGATTGAGTTTGGGAGATTCCCTTGCCTCCTTGTGTGCTCTAACCAAAACATTGGGTAGGAATGTGCAATAAACTCTCATAGATGGTGAAGGGAAAATAATAATGGTTTCAAGTCTTCCTGGAGGAATTTTTGTAGCATAGAATTAATTTCTATGGTGTGTCATGAAATGTAACCTCAAAGCCTTTATTTGTAGGTGGAAAATCATACCCATTCTAAGATCTAGTTTCCATGTGAACTCTATCATTCTATTGATCAAAATCAATAAGTTTAATGGACATCATGGAAGAATGAATAAATGTTGTTAATAATTGATGGGTTGAACAAAATTTACATATACCCACTATACAATCTAAAGAAACATATGCATTAATGATTCCTTGACTAGTCTTTTTGGCATTTATGAAGAGTTACACATAAATCATATGATTTTTGTATATGTCATGCATAGAATGAGGGGACTAATGTGTGTTCCCTAGAAAATAACATTGAGTTGAAATTGTTAAGTGATTCACAATTATGTAGAAGATACATGATACAATTTATTTCTATAATAAGTTATTGTAATATGCCATTTTTTAGCTCACAATGTTTTCAAGTGACCACTATTTGAGTGTGGATTGTCATTGGATTTAGATGAAGATATTTCATGAGGTAGTCCATATTGTTGGTTGCAAGTTAGAATATGGATATCCACAACATTTATGAACATAATTCAGAAGGAATGATCTATCGATGATGTAGAGATACACGGGTTGATTAGAAAGAAATATTAATTGAGAACCACTTATTCTTTATGGATTTATCACTTATAAATATTTTCCACCATAAGTTATTCCTTAATGCGTAATGCAAGTATTTATAATCACTTTAGAAACAACTCAAGGGATTAATACACATAAAATTTATACACTTTCAAATTCATATATTCATCAACATCAAATGTAGAAACAATGAGATTCATAAAAACTGTACTCTAATATATATATATATATATATATATATATATATATATATATATATATATATATATATATATATATATATATATATACACACACACACACACTCAACATCGTTTAAATTGTACATTTTTTACAAAATGACAACTCATGCCCAATATACAAAGTGACAACAAGTGCCCTTGCACAAAAATAATCTATATTGTGGCCTAGATACAAAATAGCAAGAGTTGGTCAATCATTCACCATTGCCAACCTCACCACCCACAAGAGAATCTTGTAAATATATCTTTCTTCTCTTGGTTGAGGATGCAACTTGATAGGTTCTAGGCATGGGTGTGCTTCAAGGCTTTGGAGATTGCATAAAGAATAAATAATGTTATAGGTTTTTTTCATCAATGAATTAATAGACATACAAATATCTACTTTGTAATTTAACCTAAGACAACTCACTGCATATGAAATTGTCAATCATGAGGGTTCTACCCTCTTTCACGACCCTAATATCTCCGCAATGCCACCCTTCATCAGTTACAAGGATCAAGTCAAGAAAATTAGACCAATATGCATAAAAACAAATTCATGAAACATAAAAATTATCATCAATGCATTATATCGCCATGAATATCTCAAACATCGATGGAGATTCATTGATGGATGGAGCACTAGGTTGTACAACCTGATCCGAGAAAACCTCTATTGTGGAAGTCTCTATCAATGTGGCCGAAAGTGGTGGTGGGGGTGGGTGGCAGACAGGTGGTGTGCGATGGAACCTCACAGGATGTACAACTGATTCCAACACCATAGGCCTAGAGAAAGGTAACCCAGAAGAAATTCCCAGGTGTCTACGGGGTGCAATACTACTATACCTAGCAAATATATCGGTGCTCTGCATACATGTGAATAAAATTGAACTATTAGTAAAAAATAGTAAAATTCAAAAACATAAACACAAACAATTTGATAATTATACGATATTTAACTTTACAGCTGATACATGTGACTCTAGTGACTTTTCCATACTAGATGAATAATCTCTAATATTGTCTCATGCCAAATCTTGTAGAAGCATGAGAACATATAAAAAAATTGAGGATGTCATAAAATAAAGAAATGACTATGTTTGATCTATCAAATGTGTTGCATACATGTGTGTACGGTTCACCCAATGAGCATGTTGCCTCTACTACTGCATTAGTGGTGGGGCTAGGCACTTATGCATCCATAGGCATAGAGGTTCTATTGTTGGGATGCAATAACTTCAAAACAAAATGCAATCAAATATCTATATAAATACACAAAATACAAAATAAATATATAACGATGAAGAACATAGAGAAGGTTAAGCTACTAACCCACTCCATGAAGCTATGTTGTCCACTGAGATCTATAGGCCCATAGAATGTATGACCGTTGCTCGAGCATCTATGAGGTTGACATGGACGACTGTTATTTCCATGTGCCCTCTCCTCGCTGTACTCTCATGTGCATGTTGACGCTTCAACCCCTCTATCAATGTCATTGGCAGGAATCTCCTTCTGAGATAGTGCGACAAAGTTATTGTGTTGCAGTAGGCTATGAGTCGATGATGAGATGGCTAGTCATACATGTTGCAAGTTCTTTGCAACAGGAGGATGTTGGGTAGGGGGGTCATGCCTTCGCTTGGGGGGGAGGGGACCTAACACAAGGTCGTGCATGGCATGCTCTTGGTCCTATGTGGATCCTCGACCCACCCCATGGAATTCACCAATGTCAAAGTAGTTGACATGCTTACACATAATAAAATCAACCCATAATTTCCTTAGAAAATATAAGGACATCTCCCTATTATTGCAGGGAGGTATATCAAAATTCATATACCACCTATCCATTTAGTTTTGACTAATCTGGGGATGGATGCACCGGTTAATGGAGATGCATTTCATGGTCAATGGTAGTTCTTTTCCATTTCTAGGAT
Organism: Picea glauca; assembly: GCA_000966675.3. Lineage (NCBI taxonomy): Eukaryota > Viridiplantae > Streptophyta > Pinopsida > Pinales > Pinaceae > Picea > Picea glauca. Next base: position 1,275,469 of record JZKD02S1851525.1, read on the forward strand.
CCTTTAAAATAGAAAATAATTGTTGTTTTGAAATGCCCAGTTCTTTGACTTGTTTTTTTTCCAAACTAGTGTTATAATACTCGTACATTATTTCCCTATAACAAAAAATAGAGGTCAATTTCCCTTTGGCACTTGTAATGGACTACACAATGATGTCCAAAGAAGTGGACAGGGAGACTCTGTTAGGATCTCTAGTCTCCCTTAATTTTTCCTCAAGGGTTCTTAATATAACCAACCCGTCATCAATTTCAGTGTTTACATTGTGTGGTGGTGGTGGGTTGGGGTTTTGATCTTCTTGGTTTTCTTCTGAGTGGTTTAAATTGTCTTGGGGTTCCATATTATTATATATGTTGCAATTTAAAATCCATGGCATGTATATTAGGTTCCTTTTTTATTTAAAATGAAAAATTACATTTTTTATTAATTTAGATTATTGAGAGAAAAATACTAATTTGGAATGACTAAATTGGATTAAAATTAAGAAAAATGTAATATAAGTGGACACTGTGGCAAGATCCTCCATTTCTTCCTCCTCTCTAGCTCTATTATATTTTCCCAATAAGAGCACAAATTGTGCTCGAGCCCTTTAAATAATTTTGTCATGAAAACGTGCTTCTTTCGCTCACCCTTAGATATTATGAAAATATAATTATTTTATTAAGGAGAGACTAATAATGTATTCAAGAACTAGTCCATATCATCTAAAATTATGATAACTACTAAAATCTTATATATCTAAAATTATGATTATATATATATATATATATATATATATATATATATATATATATATATATATATATATATATA
>JZKD02S1851525.1:1276328-1302757 GCA_000966675.3 Picea glauca
TATATATATATATATATATATATATATATATATCATACAACTAATTAATGAGATCCGTCACATTACTGCAAGGCCTTAAAAGATCTTCTTTGGCATCAACTAGAAAGAAAAATCAAACTTAATTTGATCTCCATGTAAGTTGATTTTTTTGAAAAAGTTAGTTCATCCTATACGGATAAGGAATGGATTAAAGGTTGTTATGATTCTAGAAGAGATGGGTTTAATGAAGGTTTTGAGGGTTTTCCACATGGTTTGAGTCTTAATCTATCTTTATTAATTTTTCATATGGCTTGATTCTTAATCCATCTTCATTAATGAGAGTATTGTTTAACAATTTATCAATTTTACTTCTTAATTACTCAATCATTGATTTCATATAAGAGGTTGGGGTGAGAAAAAGCATGGATTGATTGTATTCATCCTTTTGGGAAGAGTAATACTCTAAAAAACATGGGAGAAGAAGTAAATTCGAGTAGGAAGGAGGGAATTTTTTACACTTGAGCATGAAGTGAGGAAAAAATAAAATTTATTGTTGAGAAAGAGTAGATATCCTTTTTGCATGTAAAGATAGTTTGTTGGAGGTGAAAATTGCATGAAGATTTAGGGTCTTATGTCTATGAGAAAATTCCTATTAAGGAAGTTACCCAAGAGTGAGTTTTCTTTTGTGAGCACTCATGTTGCACCTGGATTCCCTGGAGCCCCCAATAGAGAGATTCTTGGCTGGTCTATGTTAGAGCTCTGGAGGGGATGGAGATTCTCTGAAAGAATGTGGTGTAGAGAATAAAATATCAACCCTTGGATTGTGCAAACTAATGGGGAAGAGCGCTGAGTGGTCGGAATGGTTGTAGGAGTCATGCCACTATTTTTAGTGGGTTTTGAGCTAATACAATGGACTATAAAAGCTATTTTTTAGTGGTTTTTGAGATATTATAGTGCATTGTAGACACCCATAGGAGCCTCTCTATCCTTGTGTATTCATACCCAGAGCTCCAGAGTGGCTTGTTGTAAAAGGAATTTGTGCAATAGAGCTTATGGCTGGGTGGAATTTTCCTCCTCTACAACTGAGTTGTGTGAAAAGTTTTTAAGAAATATTTTTTTATCATTGTGTAATAAGCTTATATGCTCAGTTATATGAAAAGTTTTTAAGAAATATTTTTTTATCATTGTGTAATAAGCTTATATGTTATGTTGTGTGTTTATACATTTAAATCTATATATTAATAAACTTGATTAACATGAAACCTCACAAGGTTACAAATTTTCTATCATGCGGAATGCTAAAAGACCCAACATGTATTGTGCAACACACTCTTCTAGACATTTTTATGTACCGGTAAATTTTCAATTTACTTATCAATTTAACTATTTTAAAAATTAAGTAGATGTAAATATTGATGTGTAAATTTTAAAATTACTAAATATCTATTTACTGATTAAATAAGAAAAAAATTAAAAAATACGGATCAAATTTAAGCATGTATTTAATAATTAAATAAAAAATAATAATAATAAGCAAAACATTTCTTCCTTCCACAAAAATACGAACACGTCGGTGAGATTTGAAGTTCATTCAAATGTCACTGCTCCATAGGGAATTGAATTTAGACACTTGGTTGGATATTAGAAACAAAAAAGGATCAGTCTACTTTATTAAATAGTCAAATAGACAACCGAACTTTTTAATTGCAGTTAAATTAAAAAGACAACCGTACTTTATTAAATAGTCAAATTTAGACAACCGTACTTTTTAATTGTCAAATTTAGACAACCGTACTTTTAAATTGCAGTTAAATTAAAAAGACAACCGTTCGTTATTAAATAGTCAAATTTAGATAACCTTACTTTAATAAATAGTCAAATTTAGACAACCGTACTTTTTAATAGTCAAATTTAGACAACCGTACTTTTAAATTGCAGTTAAATTAAAAAGACAACCGTTCGTTATTAAATAGTCAAATTTAGACAACCTTACTTTATTAAATAGTCAAATTTAGACAACCGTACTTATTAATTCCGAAGAATCTTCGGTGAGTTAAATTTGTCAAATTGTAGTATCCATAAGTAAATTTAGAATCATACTTTGCACGTTTGCTATTTATTTTTGTTATCAATTAACTCTTAACCTTTGTGGGGTTTGTGGGTTTTGGATATTTTAGGTAAAGATAAATCAAGGATAGGAATGATAAAGAATATATTATTAAATTTATTTATTTAAATATTATATAATTTAGGGAACATATCATTTGATATTTAATTTTATAAATGATAAATATTTAAAAATATATATATATATATATATTTTTATTGATTAATTAAATTTTAATATATGAAGTATTTATAGATTAATTATTGAGAAAATATTATGTTTTATTTTATCAAATAGATTATATTATAGATTATATTATGAAGAAAATATTATGTTTTATATTTCATTATATTTGATTGGTAAAGTCTATCAAGGTATACATACTCTACTCCTTTTGGATTTGAACTTGTGACCTCCTAGAAGGAAACACATGTTCTTAACTATTAGGTTCACTCACTCTCAAAATTTTAATAAAACAAAGTAACCTTAATAATGCTTCTTTACATTTGACATTCATAGCTCATTGATAAAATTAGAATGACCCTTTTAGAAATGATGCACACTCTAAATCCTCCAATCACATTATTGTGAAGGAAAAGGCAGATGATGTCACTTAAAGCACACTAACTTCAACCAATCCTTTCCCATTTAGCAAGTATAATGTTATATATGACTTAAAAATTTATTTTAAAAAGTTTATTGAATATCTATATAATAATAATTTAGAGAGAATTTAACTAGTGACTTTTTTATGTTAATTTAAGTATTTAAAAACATATTTAAATTTAGGCACTCACCTACAATAAACTTCTCAAATAGCTTGTAGGAGCCTTAAGGTTGTGAATCCTCCTCATGGTTTGAAGAGCCAATGTGGGAAGATGTCTCAATAGAGATAGAAGTAGAAGGGGGATTGCAGAATTGTTTGTAATAGTTGAAGGTGTGGAGCACTTTCACAAGATAAGGAACTGTTTATAATAGTTCAAGGTGTGGAGCACTTTGGGAAGACAATGTGAATAAGGAACTATGTATGGGTCAAATTCTACCTGAAAATAGTTTACGGGTCAAAGACAATTAGATGAAAATAGTTTACAGCAGTTGAGTCCTGTGGAGTTAAGTTGTTCGAAAGATCTACCTGGTTATAGAGAATCTAATGAAGGAGATTATACTCTGTCTACAGTACTAGATTTCGTCATTCCTTTCATCTGTGATAAGGATTCTACTGTGCAACAACCTCTGTTTCAGGGGAAATCTATTTATAGGAGTGACACCGGGAGTGTGGAAGTCAGTTGGTCAAATTCAACTGATGTAAAGGACGTAAAGGAATACGCTTGGTCTAAAGGACTGGGTATTGAATTGTCCCTGATAAAAACCAGAAGCGCCCAAAAAAAGATGACCTTGGTTTCAACAGATCCCCCAGTTCCTCAATCAACCACTGAAGGTGGGGCCCTTAGAGCAATGAAGGCCCTCGCTCGATCAAAGTAATATTACTTCTTTCACTTAACCTAAGGGGGACTGTGGGCACCCTGAAACTAGCCTCGGTGAGAAGTTCTATGGAAAAGACTCGACCAAACATTGTATTTTTGTAGGAGACATTGGTTCATTTAGAAAAGGCCCATTCCTTTTTTCATTCCATTAGATCAAGATGGTTATCCTGTGCAATTAATTCAGTAGGCAAATTTGGTGGTTTACTAGTTTCTTGGGACCCAAAATTTTTCAATCTGATTCCATTTCTCACTTGTGGTGGAATATTTTCGACAAGATATTTCTTAGAAAGTGGGAGACAACTGATTCTATTAAATGTATATGGGCCTTGCTTGGATTGTAAACAATTCTGGGGGAACTTGGAGTTATCTTGACTTCTGAGTATAAAATGATTTATTTTAGCAGGTGATCTAAATTTGACTCTCTACTAATGAAATTTGGGGTGGATCAACTTTATTGGGACCGTTGGAAAAAAATTTCAAATCTTTCTTCCTAAGAAACAAATTGGTCAACATTGTGCCTAGGAAATTAGTACCTAGTTGGAGAAACGACAGTCAAGGATTTAATTACATAGCTAAACGACTTGACAGATCCTTCATTTCTGAATATCTTGTTGAATCTGTTGGTATTTTTAGAGCCTGGGTAGAATACCCTTATGTATCTGACCATGCGTCGATACAATTACAACCGTATCTTCCCCCTTATTCAAATCTTACCCGTTTAAGTTCAATCCTGTGTGGCAAAATGAAAAGGAGTTCATCCAATTGGTGACAGACTTAGGGAAAGATCCTAAGTACGTGTTAGAAACTGGAAAGAAAAAACGATTGGTGTGGAATCTTAAATATTTGAAAATTATTACAAAATTTTGGCAAAAGGAACACAAAGAAAAAGTCTGCTAGACTTGCGAGCTTAGAACATGAGATTTCCTACAGGACAAATCATTTGGAGGAGGGTTTATGTAACTCCATGTTGGATGTGTCACTATTAGAATTGGAAGTTGAAAGGAATCTATTGCTAAACGAATCAAAGGAGCTTTGGCGCCAACGAAGTTGAGTGACTTGGTTGAAGAGTGGTGACCTAAATACTAATTGCTTTCACAACTATGCTAGCTACATGCAGAACAATAAGTATGTTTGGGAAATTAAAGGTAATACAGGGGAGGTCTTTAGAGGGCAGGAGAACATTAAAGAAGCGGCATTGAATCACTTTAAAAAATTTTACAATCTTCAGAATGAGGACTCAACTACCAATCAGGTGAAAGTGGTCTCTTTATATCAATGTATGGTGGATTCTACAGAAGTTGAAAACCCTTATAAGCATGTTGAAAAAGAGGAAATAAAAAAGGCATTAAAAATTTTCAAAGTAGACAAGACTCCTGGCCCGAATGGTTGGATTGCAGAATTCTTCAAGAAGTTTTTTGATTTAGTCGGAGATGATCTACTGAAGATGGTGGAAGAATCCAGAGTAAAAGGTTTCGTCCCTAGATATTTAAATTCAACCTTCATTACTCTGATCCCCAAAGTAAACAATCCCAAACAGTTTGGGGATTTTAGACCGATCTATCTTTGTAATCTATGCTACAAAATTATATCAAAGATTATAGCGGATAAAATAAAGCGTATTTTATCGAGGTCTCTCTTGGAGGAGAAGTTAAGTTTTCTCCAAGGAAGACAGATTCAAGATTCCATTGGCACTATGCATGAATGCATACATAGTATTAAGTAGAAAAATATTAAGTCTCTGGTGTTAAAATTGGACCTGCAAAAAACTTATGATTGCATAAATTGGGATCTGCTCTGATTGATTCTTCTACAGATTGGGCTTGGATAGAATATGTCAAACTGGATTATGGGATGTGTTGTCTCCACTACATATTCAATTATGGTCAATGGGGAGGCTTAAGAGTTTTTTAAAAGTGAAAAAGGTATCAGACAAGGCTATCCGCTATCACATCTCCTTTTTATCCTTGTTATGGAAGCTTTCAGTTTACTTTTAAAAGATAGCCAGAATGGAGGATTATTGACTCGTATAAAATTATCACAAACTTTGAGGATATTGCACATTCTTTTTGTTGACGATGTGGTCATTATGACCAATGCAAATATGTAAGAGTGGTGGGAAATTGACAAGCTCTTGAAATGATTTTGCTCATCATCGGGTTTAGCTATCAATACTACAAAATCCACCTTTCATAAGGCTAGACTCTTAGACTTGGATCTGCTACCTTTCAAGGTAATTTTTCCTTACACCTTCATAGATTTGGAACTGGGTTTTAAATACCTGGGATTTTATATTAAATATGGATTCTAGTGCATCGAAGATTGGGGTTGGTTGATCAAGAAAGTTGAAAAAAGGATTAGTAATTGGTGCTACAAGTGGCTCTCCATTGGAGGGTGCTTTAATCTATTAAAGTTTGTATTGGAGAGTCAACTAATTTATTGGTTATCACTTGTATTTATCGTTGTTTCTATTCTAAACATACTGAGAAAACCGATGTTTAATTTTCTTCGAAAAAATAAAAATTAGTCCTATCAGATACATATATGTAATTGGGAGAAGATAGCACTACCAAAGTCACATGGAGGTTGGGGTATCAGGAATATTTATGATTTTAGCAAATCTTTGGTTGCTAATACATTCTGGAGAGTATTAAATGGGAATGGTATATGGCATAGGGTCCTTCGAGGCAAATATTTAAAGAATAGATTCATGGACACTTGGCTCATATCGGCCACATTCCAGGTTTCTGGAGCTTCTAGAATTTGGAGTGGTGTGATTAAAATCGTTCATCTTATTACTCATGGCTTGTACTGGAATCCAGGTAATGGTAAAAAAATTGCTTTAGGGAAGGATCAAATACTAGGGATGGGGGATTCTTCTTTTTTTTCAAGAGAATTGCAATATGTAATTGATATTCAGAATATTAAGACCCTTGATCAAGTTTATATTACCTCAGAGAATTAGTCTCCTGCAACAAACTGGAAGAACAACAACGATCTCGAACTTACTGTAAATTCAGGTATGGAATGGGATCTTTATAGATTGGACGTTATAAAATTAGGGGCTTTTTTAAATGCAAAAAAGGATAAGCTAATGTGGTCTAGTGGTGATGAGTCAAGATTACCTACAGTAAAAAATTTCTATATGAACACCATAAAAAAAAAATCTGAACAAAGTCGAGTCATGGAGGAGATCTATCCGGTAATGGAAGATGCCTTTAAAAATTAAATCTTTTATTGGGCTCACTTTAGAAGGAAAAATTATAACTTGGGACTCACTTCAAAAAAGGGGCTGGGAAGGTCTGAGTTGCTGTCCTTTGTGCAATTCTGATAAAGAAACCATATCCCGTATTTTCATTCACTGTTTCTTTGCTAGAACTACCTAGGTGCATATGATTAAAGATATGAAGTTAAAGGACAGTTGGAAGGGAAATTCCCTGTCAGAATGCATGAAAAAATGGCATGAGGAGATGTTGACTCCATCACAGACCTCTACACTCATTTGCTGGAACATTTGGAATGAGTGCAATAAATCCATCTTTGAATACCATAAACCATCCTCTCTCGCGATTGTTCACAAAACCAAATTTCAAAGAGATTTTACTGAATACGCACAGAAAGACATACCTCCTAGGGCTTGTTTGATTACTCAGGAAAGAGGAGTTGTACTAGAATGGTTTGATGGTGCAAAAAAGATGGATGGAAGTCCATGCGGAGAAGGTGGGGTTATAAAAACTTTGGATAAAACAGTAATAAAATGGACACTAAATGGTGGAAGAAGTACAAATACAAAAGAAGATCTTGTTGGGGCTTGGTAAACTATGTTTCTTGCACTTAGTTTAGATTTCACTGGGATTCACATTATGGGGGACTTGAAAGTTATCATTGACTAGCTTCTGGAGAAAGGAAAACTTCAGGTTTCAGCATTGGAAGGTTTGAAAAAGAGAACCAGAAATCTATCAAAGAATTTTAGATCCATAAATTTTCAGCATATCTATAGGATCTTTAATGTCGAAGCAGACAACCTTTCAAAGAAGGCCCTGGAAGAGAATGAAGACTATATATTCTATCACCTATGGATATATGGAGTGGAAGGTCCCAAAAGACAGATTAGAGTACACTAGTCATTATGTGAACTATAAATCATATGCGATGGCATATCAATTTTTTTTTGGTCATGTTGTGGTTTAGTGATTACTTCTGGCCAGATAACTAGAAAACACTAGGCTATTTGTTTTCTGAATGTTCGCATAGTGCAGAGGACAATCCTGAACTTTTATTTTTTTCTATTTTGCAAAGTATATGCTGTCTTACTAGATATGGCAGTTTATCTGGTCGAAATCTCTGTGAGGATATTAGAGATGTAAAAAAATTATATTGATAATATAATTGAGCAATTTTTTTGAGTAAAATTCTAGAGCTCTCAAATCTCTAAATGTTGGAGAGTGAAAAAAATCCAACTCCAACTCCAACCCTAATGCCTATGATGTAGTGTTAAAACCTTAATAAGGAAAAGGCCATGTTAAATTAATATTAAAACCTTAATAACTAAGAGGCCATGTTAAAACCTTAGTATCAAAGAAAGAGAGAACCGAGTTATTCATATTAGAGTAAGTTTGTGTTCCAATTATGAGTATTGTAAGGTACCCAATGCTCTACTTTGTGGATACAAGGTGCTCTTCGAACCCACAAATTTTCCATTTCTTTTGTTGTGATACATTTTTTGTAACATGTCCATACATCTAATTGGGTACCATAATTTATTCATTGTCCTCTTATGAATTGATTAATGCATGCAAACATAAAAATGGGGTCTCATGTAAACACAATTAATCAATGATATATAGGGATGAAAACTTATATATAAAAGTGGAACATCATAATTCATAACATAATTGCATTAATTCAACATAATTACAAATACATCATAAGAGTTATCCTTCTAGAAATTAATCACTAACTCAGTGCAAACGATGGGTGTTCCACCCAACCATAGGGTCATTTTTTACCTTAATATTTCTGCAACAAGGCTAGTGTCGAGCTGAGGCTATGAATCTACAAGGACGAAATTACCTATGGAATCCTCTCACACAAACCAATTTCCCAAAATTTATAATCTATTCACTCTTACAACTATTCCAATCCACCAACTCTCTTTTCCATCAACCTACACCACTCAAGGAATGGGAATTCCTTCTTTTCCACGAAGTCAATCGGGTTATCCCACTTTCTTCCTAGGCTCTAGCATATACTGTTAGAGAAATATCATTATCGGAGACACAAGAAATTCCTTACTATAATTAGTTTTACTTAATGATAACAATTTCCTTATAGAGTCATAATTGCACATAGCTCATGAGAGCTATTTTCATGACTCTATTCCAACATTCGTACAACACCTCAACTTAGCAAAATATCCCAAAAGAATGGTAATCTGACTACAGTTTGCATGCCTAAAACTATGGAATAGATTTACATGCTAATAATACACCGCTTGTCTTCCTAAGAAGCCCACTTATCTCTCTTGGAAACTAATCCCAAGGTTTATATGATTTAGGATAACATGAAGCAAAGGATTTATGATCACATAAAATAATATTATTTTCATAATCCCATTATCCCCCTAATCCCCCTTTGTTTCCCCTCTTGTGGAATCATAACCCCTCGCGTTTTTTTCCTTCTTTTTTTCTGACCAATGTGGATATTAACCATGGTTATACAAACTATGTAAAATATAATGAAACCCTAAAGTTGAATAATACAAATGAATGTGAGAAGAAGGAAATAATTAAATTAAAAAAAATAGTAAGAACGAAGGTTGAGGAAGGAGAAATGAAGATTCATGGTTGTTGGTCTCCCCCCTACCTTCGTAGCTCTCCCTATTTCCTTCTTCACCTTCATTCCCAATGGGTATTTTGGATAGGAGAGGAAGAACCAAAGAGAACCATGAAAGATTTGTACTGGAGATTTTCAAAATAAAGAAGCTTGACCCCATTTGAAGTTGGTTTTCCTATTTGGGTTTCCAAGGTAAAATTTTGAGTCATTGTGATTGATTTTGTATGTATTGTTGTGAGAATGTTTCTTGTTTTTTTATATTCCTCAAATTCTGATTAAGCTATTGCATGGTTATATTATGTGTTAATTATGTGTATGGGTTGTTATTCTACATTTAAATTACATCCTATAATTTCACTAATGGTTTGAAGAGGATTGTCTTTGAGATTTCAATTAGAAGGTATGTTATTCATACATACTCAATGAAGCTAATAGATATGGAATGACATCCATCCAGTCCACTTCATATTTTGAGATCAATGGTTGTGAGAATTTGATGGTTTCTATTAGTTTGGAGTTGTTAAATTGGTTTTCTCAAGGTTGTCAACGATTTATCTCTTTTGCAGGTTTCCCACTTCACTTCCTACTCTAAACATTGTTTGGTGGATGTGTATTCACTCACCCACAGGTCGTACACACTCCACTCATCCTGATTTCTTTTTTCTGAGTTAAGTCTTCACTTGCCTAAATTGCTTTCAATCTACTTGGGTTGTTTCCCACTTACTTGGGGACTTTTTATCCACCTGGAATGTCATTCTATTGCTTGAGCTATCAATTAGTTGCTAGGAATTTTATTTGATTTCCGAGGAAAACGCATTCCTCCATGGACCATCATTTAGATTCCTATATGTTTTAATTCATAATTGTATGCATTCTTATCGTCTAGATTGCATTCTCTTTACGAACATGTCATTTTCCCTTCCATACATGGCTTCACATCCTCGGTAAATTTGTTTCCTACCTGGATGTTTTAATTCATTGTTCGATGAATTCTTATTAGTTGGATTCATTTCTCTCTTGCTAGAGAAGTCATCATTTTAATGTGGAAAACCGAGTCTCCATAGGAATGTGAAGCACTACTTGTGGAATTTGGGCTTGGAACTACATTAATACAATAAAAGGTGTAGTTATTTATGCAGAGGATGCCAAATATATTCAATAAACTATTTGGTTTTTCATCTATGTAGCCTATGTGGGTTTGTGTCATCATACTGATACATTTGTGACTCTTTATGTATGGTATTTTCCATCTTTCTTACCAAAAATACCAATGAACTTATTGCATGTTGTTGATTTCTTACTTCAATATGGTTAATCCTTGTATATGATATTTACATTGGATATGAACATGTTTCTAAGAGGATTCATACATATAAGCAAGTTAGTGTTATACAAAGGAAAAACTTGAGATACATTTTTGGTCTTCCGCCAAAATGTGGATCTGGTCATGTTGGATATTTCATTAAATCAATACTTTTGGTCATACCAACAATTAAATAAGTTATGAACCAAGAGTTCACTTTAATTACTAGTTGGGCCTTAATCCTCTTGGTATTTTGATTTTAGTTTGTAACAAGGTTCTCAAATTAGATTTATGGTAGAGTGAAGGAAACTTCAATTTCCTCTCTTTGGTTTCATTAATGATCAAAAAATATTTGGCACTTTACACAAGCCTTTAAAATGTTCCAATAGTCATAACTGAATGCATCTTCTTCATCCATATTAATTTGCATGAAAAAAGTTAGCAGAGAAAGGATTCAATCATTCAATCCGAAGTAGAGGTTGCATAGAGGATAGGCATTCCAAACATTAGAATAATATATAATAACATACCTCCTCATAGAGGGTAGATAAATAGAGGCCTAGTGGCCTATGTGTTGATGGGACACTCTATACAAGACTAAGATAAAGAATAGAAAGATAATTTTGTGTAATATATGTGTTGGTGAATGGACTTTTCTATAAGTCCCTTGTTTACGGATAAGATGGTATCAAATAAGTTGTGTCTTTAACTATGATATCTGCCAGCAAATTGAATAGAACATGTGAACCTCAACATGGGTAAAGAAAGAAACGAAAAGTTGGAAAACTTGAGGGCTAATAATGCTCAGCTTAAAGAAGATAATGATTACTTGAGTGAGTAGGTCCATATGTTCAACAAGAGGTGGATGATATGGAGAAGCACCTACATATTCCAAAATACTACCGTTACTAAAGAAGAAGTTTGAATAAACATAAGAATCCCTCACTGCAGTCATGAAATATTAGCACAAGTACATAGCACAACTTGTACACCTTGGTGAGAAGGTCATATAGATGGATAACTAGCAAGAGCATATGCTCACTAAGATGATGGAACAACTACAACAAGAGTTAATAGATAATGAGGTTACCTTCGAGCAACTCCAACTAGTTTTCCAAGAGAACCAAGAATCAAGGCGACTTTCCATGACTAGTTCCCAAGCCAACACCATGATCGAGTCCACTTTGGTAATAAAAACTTCCTTGTATTTCTCTCAAGAGAATTTTGGTGAATTTTAAAAGCATATGAGAGGAAGTGGTTCGAAGCTCCTAAGGTGGATTGGATATGATGGACATGGGCTAGGAAATATAAGGCAAGGCATATTGAGCCCCATTGTAGCCACATTCTGGGTCAAGCATGAATTCCTAGTGTTGTAACCCCTAAAACAATTCCATCATAGCCCCAAAACATTTCTCCTGAAATTTCGTCATGTCTTTGATTTCTCTTAAAATTGTCTTGACCATATTTTTATCCTTGCAATTGATATTGTAAAAAGTCCCCAAGTACCATCATAAACTTGAATTCTTTTAGCCTTGCGAAATTGTCCATACACAAATAATCTAACCATTGATTATACTTAATCCTAAACAGTTATAAAGGACACTTTACTCTTCCATCTCCTAAATCTCAAGGTTCTTTTAAATTTCATGGTCACTGTTAAATTGTTGGATTCATTCTGAAATTCCAAACATATTCTCTTCTTTATCATTAAACATTGAGGACCTCCATTCTTCTTCACAGTTTGTGGTATTTTTTTTTCTTCAATGTCACTTGTTGGTAGTTGAAGATTAATTGTGATTCTTAAAAATTCTTATGTATGTTTCAGTCAAGCTAATTCTTTTTTATGCATGTGGGATAAGGGTGCCCAATGTATAAGGCCTTGGTCATAATATTTAGATTAGGTTCACTATCTCTAGTTTGCACAGTTTCTCCAACATCATTAAACCGCACAATCACTAAAATATGCCATTGAAGTTTCTATGAAGTAGTTGTTCCTGAGGTGACTTTGAAAAACTAGATTTGTGATAGTTTGAGGGATACCCCAAAGAAGGGAGGATATTTTCCCCCGTACGTTGAATTGGTAGGTTATTAGCAGCTTGAGTTACAACACCTAGGATTTGATGGAAGAAAAAAAAATCATGTGACCATGAAGAACATTTTGTAAATGCTAAAGACATGAAAGAGTTAATATACTCACCAGGAGAAGGAGAAGCAATGGAGGTGGAATCCCACTCCCACCTCATCCTTCTTGTGGAATATTTAGGAATGGAAGCAATGAGAAGAGGACTCAACCTACACCTGCACTCAAACAAATGATCAAGAAGATCATACAAGGAAAGAAGAAGAAGAATATGAGGTCTACCTAAACTAATATTTTCCATAGATTGGTGCAGAGAGATCAATGACCTTACGAATATTTTTGAGAACTTATTGATGTGATTGCAAGCAAGTGCATGAATTGTTGGGTTGTTTCCATGATGAGAAGCAACAAGTCTTAGAAAATAAATGTAACCATGTTTCCCTTGGGGATTTTTTTCATGATGGTAGCATGATGGGGTCACACTAAATTATCCAAAAAGGATCCAGAGAAGGCTAATAATAACTCAGAAATCACATAGGAAACTCAGAATGCTCAGAATGGCTTTAGCAAATAGAGAAAGGGAAAAAAATTAAAGTTACCAAAAGTCAATGAAAATGGCATGATAGTGAAGAGTGTGTCACAATATTTCTAATGGTGTAAATGACTTGTCAAACAGATTTATGGTTTGAAATATATTCACCATCAAAGTTGTAGTCAAACATGGCTAGTCAGCGGGGGACACATCATTGTCCATATTGCTGATGTCAGAAACTGACACATAAGGGTGACATCATCATATGGGTTTTTGATGTCATCATGCCATGTGGCAGCACCACAGGCTACCACGTGTCACCCGCCATTGGAATTTTTAGGGATCCATGTGGACCAGTAGAAAAGTGCCATGTGGCACCCCCAAGAGACGCCATGTGACACCTTCCAGGAAGCACCATGTGTCATGTACAGTTGACTGGGTGTGACTTCAACATTTAGGTGAACCAATCAGAAGATTCCATGTGTCCCAATCAGCGAGCAACACATGGCATCCCTAAAATGCCCAAGGATGACCCATATCCAAAAAATAAAAAAATAATATTGGTGGGACCTCGCCAAATTTGGCGGAGGTCTGCCATATATGGTCACAAACACCACATCAACAATCCGCTAACCAAGTCTGGTGGGGGTTATAACTATAGCACTAAAATGGGAGCCCACAGGGTTTGACCTCGGGACCTCCCCACGACCAGCACCATAATGAATTCGCCTAAACCGTTCCATTGGAATATCCGTCTGCCAATTTTGTAGTAAAGCTAAGTTTCTGCCAACCACTGGGGGAAGGCATGGTCGTATGTCTGTGGGCATGGATTTAGAGACGAATACTGTCATTATTGCATGTTGCAACAGACATAGAAATAGAGACAGATTTTCTCGTGGGTCTGGGAGTGCCAAAGTCAAATTGGAGCATGGAGACAGTCATTTTTGGGTAATTCGATGCCACAAATTCATTGGTGATGTCTATTTTCTAATCTGGGCACAACTTGATTTCAGAATGAGATATATTCATGTATTTGCCAAATTATATTGTTGAGTTAATGAAAGAGCCTACCCATTGAGAGAAGGACCCAGAGACGTAGTCCACTAGGGATGAACTCCGTCATTAAGTTGTTTTGTTCAGATCTGATACTTACGTCTCTTCACTTTTAATCTTTTCCTTCTTTGATAGTGCACTTTAATTTATTCTCATTTAATACAATTATTTATAAGTCACGATGAAAATATCTTGGATCATGTTGGTATTAGAGTAGACATCTTTGACTTGAATTGTTGAGTGTGAATGCTTACTACGACCAAGCATAAGCAAGGTGAAGGAACTCTTAAGACATTCAATCTCAAAGTTTTCTTGTGTATCCAGAAGGAATAAAATGGAAAAAGAGGAAAAGCGTGATGAACAGGAGAAAAACTTTCGCATGGTTCTTTATCACATGTCATAAATGGTCGATCAAATGTATGGATATTACGAGAAGAGGATGGAGAAGAAAGGGAAGAAAAAGGAAGCACATACAGATGATGATGCTTCAGTAAACCAAGGATCTGGAGGAGATCCTCTCGAGCCTCCATCTTCACCTTTAAGTTCTAGTTCTTCTTCCTCTGAGCTTTCTCATAATTCTCATCATTCTAGCGATAAAGCCTCATTTAAGAAACCATTATTAAAGATTCATGTAAAATTTAGTTTACCTATGTTTAATGGAGATGATAATCTTAAAAAGATAGATAATTGGATCTGACAGGTTGAATTGTATTGTCTTGTTCAACATATTGACGAAGAAGAAGTTAAAGTGCAATTGGATTCTCTTAGGTTGGAAGGAACCTCTCTCATATGGTGGGAGAGAAAACTTCAGGACAGAAGTAAGTGTGGTAATCTTGTTTCCTCATTGTTGGAATTTAAATCAGCGATAAGAAAGCAATTCTATCCATTAGGGTATTTACATAAATAAATGATGGAATGAAAAACCTTAAGGAAAAGTAAAGGACAAATTGTACAAAGTTTCACAGAAGAATTTAGGAAGAAAGATCTCGCATTGGACATTCCTTTGGATTCTTATGAAACTTTAATGAATTATATTGATGCACTTCATAGTTATACTTGACATACTTTTCTCTTGTTTAACCCACTAGTATTGACAAAGTTTGTGTGCAAGCCACTCACCTTGAGAACAGGTGGAAAAATGTTCAAGAAGATCCCACAAAGAAACCTTCCAATTTCCCACAAAATACTTTCAAGAAGTTTAAAAGGAAGGACAAGAAGACCGCTACAGTGACGAGAGAAGGGGGAAAACCATCTTGCACTCATTGCAAGAAGAGCGGTCATGATGAATAACATTGTTGGAAACTGCATCCAGAAAAGAAACCAAAACAGTTTGGTGGAAAGGGGAAGACAAAGATTGTTGCTATAGTACAACAAGATATGGGTTCCAATTCAGGAGATGAAGGAAAGATCACAACGGTTGGAGTACAAGGTAAAGATTCTCTTCATGTTATTTCTAGTTCCAATGATGAATCTCATGTTGATGAACAAAAGAGGAATGAGTTATTTCACATAAGAGTTGTATATAAACATACTAAGAGACATACATTATTTGATCTAGGTTCCCAAGTAAACGTAATATCCGAAGCACTTGTCAAGAATATGGGTCTTGAAACGAAACCACATTCAAAACATTATCCTCTTGGTTGGGTATGTGACAAAGAAAAACTTAATGTCACCAAACAATGTAGGATTAGATTTGTTATTGCTTCAAAATTGATTTATGAAGTTGATTTGGATGTTTTACCACTTGATCTATGTGGCATAGTGCCTGAAAGTCCTTATATTTATGATAGAAAAGCAGTCTTCTTTCGACATGAGAACAAATACCACCTCACTAAGGGGGGAGTGGAATATATTGTTAGAGCTCACAACATGAGGGTAAATACAACACGTGTTAGTGCAGGGCAAATGAAAAGACTCATAAACACTAATAAGATATATGTACTCGTGGTTGTCAAAGAGAAATATGTCGGCACCTCTGATGCTTTCCAAGGGTCTGATCCATCTCATAAAAATGAATTAATCGATATTGTTTCTAATTATGATGATATTTTTTAGGAACTAGATGGATTACCTCCTAAGAGGGAAATCCAACATGAGATACATCTTCAACATGATTCTCCTCTACCTAATGTGGGAATCTACAGGATGTTAGTTTTGGAGATGATAGAGATCAAGAAGAAGGTACAGGGATTATTGGATCAAGGGGTCATCGGGCCCAATTCATCTCCTTGTGGTTCTCCGATTGTGATGGTGCCAAAGAAGGATGGCACATGGAGAATGTGTGTCAATTACCGAGCCTTAAATAAAATCACAATGAAAAATTGATACCATCTTCCTTTCATAGATGATTTACTTGATCAATTAAAGAATGTTGTCTATTTCACTAAGTTGGATTTGCGCAGTGGATATCGTCAAATCATAGTCGCAGAACAGGATGCATGGAAAACTTCCTTTAAAACCAAACATGGATTGTTTGAGTGGTTGGTTATGTTGTTTGGGCTTTGTAATGCTCTGACAACTTTCATGCGTGTGATGAATGATGTATTGAGGCCTCTCATAGATGACTTTGTGATTTTATATTTAGACGACATTCTTGTTTTTAGCGGGACATGGGATGAGCATGTGAGGCATGTAAAGAAAGTATTGGATACTTTGCAAAGGGAAAAGTCGTATGTAAAATTGTGTAAATGTGAATTTGACAAGACTGCACTTGTATAATTAGGTCATATTCTAGGAGGAGGACAATTCAAAATTGACCCTTCCAAAGTTGATGTAATTGTAAATTGGTCTGAGCTAAAAAGTGTAACCGAAGTTCAAAGATTCTTAGGTGCAGTCCATTATTGTAGGATATTCATTCCCAACTTATCCTTCAAAGAAGCTCCTCTACATGGCTTAACCAGTGTCAAGAACTCTTTTCAATGGGAAGGAAAGAAACAAAAATCTTTTGACACTTTGAAGGGAAATATCAGTACTGCACCAGTATTAACACTGTCGAATATTCAACATCCTTTTGAGATTGAGATAAATGCCAACAGATACTCCATGGGTGCAGTACTAATGCAATATCATAAGCCTATTTGTTACCACCCTGAAACTTTCAAGCAAGTTGTTGTTAACTATCCTACATATGATAAAGAGTTGTACACATTAGTCCAAAGTGTAAAGAAATGGAAGCACTACTTGTTAGGGAAGGAAACCATTATACATAAATACCACCAATACTTACAGTATATTTAAGAATAGACCAAATTGCAACAATATCGACACTACAGGTGGATGGGTTTTCTACAATAGTTTCACTTGGTAATAAAGTTAAAAAAAGGTACAAGTAACAAGGTAGATGATATGCTTTCTAGACCTCCTATTGTTGCTTCTATTTCGAAGAACGATTCTTTATCTCATGATATCTATATAGAACAATATAACATCGATGAATATTTTAAAGAAGTATATACGAAGCTAACCCTTGGTGCATATTGTCTGCAGAGAAAGTTACTTTACCATCTTGGAAAGCTATGTATTCCTACAAGTGAATGAGTCCATGTAATACGAGAAGCACATACTTCTCTTGTGTCTGGGCATTTTGGGGTAGGAAAAACTATGGCTCATTTACAGAGGTTTTGTTATTAACCTCAAATGAAAGCGATTGTAACTAAATATGTAAAGGGGTGTCTGATTTGTTCTACTTGTAAGCCGACTAATAGAAAACCGGGGCTATACTCACCACTTCATGTTCCATCCCATCCATGGGAAATTATATCCATGGATTTTGTAGGGGGTTTACACATGACTAAAGGGGGTCATGGTTATTTTTATGTTGTAGTGAATAGGTTCAAAAAGATGTGTATCTTGATGCCTTGTAAAAAGAAGATCATTGTTGAGCAGACTGTTAATCTCTTCCTTCAACATGTTTGGGTTCACTTTAGGTTACCCACATCTATCGTATCGGATCGAGATACTCGATTTATTGGGGACTTTTGGACTAGCTTGTGGAGAATGATGGACACCAAATTGAAGAGGAGCATTTTTTTCCATCCATAGACCGACCGATAGACATAGGTGGTAAATCGAACAAGGGTACTTTTTCTTTGTGGCTATTGCAGCAATCATCCCAAGGTATGTGATGAACAAATACCCTATGTATAGCATGCGTACAACAGAGATTTACATTCCTCCACTCAGATTTCATCTTTTGAGACATGCTTTGGGTACCTAGCAAAGGTTCCTTTGGACTTGATGTATGGGAGAGATCTGATGTAAATGAAGAACAAACAGAGGACAGAGCCTGCAAGTTCATCTAGAGGATTCAGCAGATACACCGGGTAGTCAGGAACAGTTGGAGAAAATTCAAGCATAGTATAAGGCTTGACATGAGAAGCATAGGGTTGATCTTCAATTCTAGGTTGGATACCGGGTATGGCTTCACATCAGTAAGGAGAGATTGAAGGGTGAAGGCAAGAAAATCAATCCCATTCGTTATTGACCTTCACTATCTTGGAGAAAAATGGTATTAATGCTTTTCGCCTGGATCTACCACCTTATATGAACATTTACTCAGTTGTGAACGTTGAGAACTTGAAACTTTTTTAGCCTCCCATGATCATGGATCAAGATGAGGAAGTTTCAATACCATCAGTTAATGAGTTTGCTCCTGAGTACTTGGATGAGCTACAGGAAGATATCATCTTGGACAGGAGGATGAAGAATTCACACAGGGGTGATGTTTATTATCCTCGAGTAGGCTTAAAAGACACCCATCCAAGCAAGGAATAGTGTCTCAAGAAGGAAAAAGTGAGGGGACTCTTCCCTCACTTACCAATTGATTGATGAAAGCTTTTGGTGGTCCAAAACTCTCTCAGTGGGAAGGGGTGATCCAAAAAGGATCCAAAGAAGGCTAATAATAACTCAGAACTCACATAGGTAAGTCAAAATGCTTAGAATAGCTTTAGGAGATAGAGAAAGGGAAAAAATTCAAATTTCCCAAAACTCAGTGAAAACAACATGATCGTAAAGAGCGTTTTGTAAGATTTCTAACAGCGCAAATGGCTCATCAAACAGAGTTACGGTTTGAAATATATTTGCAGTCAAAGTTGAGTTCAAACATGACCAGTCAACAGGGGACACATCATCATCCGTACTGATGACGTCAAAAGCTGACACGATAGGGTAATGTCATTATATGGGCTACTGACATCATCATTCCACATGGCAGCACCACATGCTACCACATGTCACCCACCATTGGACTTTTCAAGGGTCCATGTGGACCAATAGAAAATTTCCACATGGCACCTTCCAAGAAGAACCATGTGTCAAGAAGACATGGCATGGAATGGAAAGTGAATGCAAGGCAAGGCATGGAAAGTGAAGGTAAGGCATGGAAATTGAAGTCATGGAAAGTGAAGGCATGATGAGGCATGGCATGGCATGGCAAGACATGGTATGGAAAGGAATGTCATGGCAAGGAAAGGCATGGAAAGACATGACATGGCAAGGAAATACATGCCATGATATGGAAAGGCATGGCATGGAAAGGTATGAAATGGTATGGAAATGCATGGCATGGTATGGAAAGGCATGGCCTGGAAAAGGCAAGGCATGGAAAGTGAAGGAAAGGAAAGGCATGGAATGGCATGGCATGGCAAGGCATGTGATGGGAAGGAATGGTATGGAAAGACAAGACATGGAAAGTGAAGGAAAGGAAAGGAATGGAAAGACATGGCATGACAAGACATACCATACCATACCATACCATACCAAGGCAAGAAAGCGCAAGGCATACCATACCAAGGAAAGGAAAGACATACCATACCATGCCATACCATGGCAAGGCATTCCAAGGAAAGGCATGCCACATACCATACCATACCATAACAAGGAAAGGAAAGGCATAACATACATTTATTTGTCTTGCATTCAATACCATACCATGCAAGGAAATGGCAAGGCAAGACATACCATACCATTTCCAATGCATACCATACCATACCATACCATACCATTTCCAATGCATACTATACAAGACAATGGAAAGGAAATGGATACCATACCATACCATTGTCAATGCATGTCATACAAGGAAATGGAAAGGAAATGCATACCATACCATACCATACCATACAATGGCAAGGAAATGGTATACCATAACATACACGACAATGGTATGTTATGGTATGCAATGGAAAGGAAATGAATACCATACCATACCATACTATACCATACAATACCAAGGAAATGCATACCATACCATACAATACCAATGCATACCATACCATACCATATCATACCAAGACAATGTATACCATACCATACTATTGCCAATTCATACCATACAATGGAAAGGAAATGCATAACATTGTCAATGCATACCATACAAGGAAATGGAATGGAAATGCATACCATACCATACCATATCATGCAACACAATGGAAATGAAATGCATACCATACCATACCATACCATTTCCATATGCATACCATACCATAGAATGCATACCATACCATTCAAGACAAGGCAATACAAGGTATGACAAGACAAGGAAATGCATACCATACCATACCATACCATACAAGGCAATGGCAAGGCAATGCATACCATATCATACTATACCATACAAGGAAATGGAAATGCAATGCATACCATAACATACCATACCATGCAAGGAAATGGAAAGGCAATGCATACCATATGATACCATGCAAGGCAAGGCATTCCATACCATACCATGCAAGGAAATGCAAGGCATGGCAAGGGATGGGAAGGAAAGGCATACCATACCATGCAAGGAAATGGAAAGGCAAGGCAAATAAAGGCATACAATACCATACCATACCATACAAGGCAATGGAAAGACAAGACATACCATACCATACCATGCAAGACAATGTCAAGGCAAGGCATATCATACCATACCATACAATACAAGGCTATGGCAAGGCTATGGTATGGTATACCATACCATACCATACCATACCATACCATACGACATAAGGAAATGGCAAGGAAATTCATACCATACAATACCATACCATACCATGGAAACACATGGAATACCATACAATACCATACCATACCATGCAAGGAAAGGAAATGAATACCATACCATACCATACTATACCATGGAAAGGAAAGGCAAGGAAAGGCATACAATAGCATACAATACAGTGGCAAAGTATTGCATACCATACCATACTGTGGAAAGGCAAGGAACAGTATGACAAATCCTACATGGCATGGAATTGTAAGGGAAGGAAATGGATGGCATGGGATGACAAGTAATGGTAAGGAAATGCATGGAAATGCATGGTATGGAAAGGCATGACATGGAAATACAAGGAAATGCATGACATGACATGGCATGGCAAGGCATGACAAGGAACTGAATGCAAAGGAAAGGCATGGCCTGACAAGGAAATGCAAGGGGTTGATGTCTTGAATATTGTAGTCATGGCATGACATGGTATGGAATGGAATGGCTTGGAATAATTTTAGGCATGGCATGGAATGGCTTGGAATGGCATGGGAAGGCATGGAAATGGCATGGAAATGATGTCTTCAATATTATAGGGATATTATGTTCCATGTCAATGATGTCTTGAATATTCTAAGGCTTGATGTCTTAAATATTCTAGGGATGTTATGTGCCATATTGGGAAGCTACATGAGAATGGAATGGCTTGGAAAGGCATGAAAATGTTATGGCATGGAAATGTCATGCCATCACATGGCTTGGCAGACATAGCAATGATGTCTTAAATATTTTAGGGTTGTTATGTGTCATCTTGCATTTCAACAAACATTTGTTATCTAAACCTTAGTTTAGGATTCTATTTTCAGACCCCTTTCATTTAATGATTACTTGTGTTAAGGGTTTTTATATTTATCATGTTGTACCTTAGTTAATATCATTTATTGGCTTGGTGAGACATGAAAATGTTATGGCATGAAAATGGAAAGTTATATTTATTGCTATATAGGTTAAAATGGGAAACTAAATGACAATTGCATGACAAGGCATGGAAATGACATGGCATGCAAATGACATGGAAATGGAATGGCATGAAAATGGAATTCCATGGCATGTCTTGGAAAGACATACCAATGACATTGCAATGAAATTATATGGAAAGGCATGGAAATGGCATGGCATGACATGGCTTGGAAAGGCATGAGAATGGCATGGCATGAAAAGTTTTGACAATGGCATGGAAATGGAAATGGCATGCCATGGAATGAATTGGAAAATAATGACAATGGCATGGCATGGAAAGGCATGGCATGGAATGTCAATGGAATCAACAAGTTTGTGGAATTGGGTTTGGGAGGGTCCTTTGCCTTCTTTAGTGCTCTAACCCAAAAATTGGGTAGGAGTGTGCAATAAAATCTCATAGATGGGAAGGGAAATAAATAATGGTTTCAAGTCTTCCTGGAGAAATTTTGGTAGAATAGCATTAATTTATGTGGTGTGTCATGAAATGTAACCTCAAAATCTTTATTTGCACGTGTAAAAGATACCCATTATAAACTCTAGTTTCCATATGAACTCTCTCATTCTATTGATCAAAATCAATAAGTTTAGTGGACATCATGGAAGTCTGAATAAACGTTATTAGTAATTGGCGTGTTTAACAAAATTTGCATATACCCACTACACAATCTAAACAAACATGTGCATTAATGAGTCCCTCACTAGTCTTGATGGCATTTATGAAGGGTTACACATAAATCAAATGATTTTTTATATGTCAGGCATAGAACGAGGGGAATAATGTGTGTTCCCTGAAAATTAACATTGAGCTGATTTTCTTAAGTGATTTACAATTATGTAGAAGGTAAATGATACAATTTATTTTTATAATAAGTTGTTGTAATATGTCGTTTTTTAGCTCACAATATTTTCAAGTGACCGCTATTTGAGTGTGGATTGTCATTGGATTTATATGAAGATAATTCAATAAGTACTCCATATTGTTGGTTTTAAGTTAGAATATGAATATCCACAACATTCATGCAAATAATCAAAAGGAATGATCTATCGATGATGTAGAGATACATGGTTGATTAACCAACAATGCTACTTGAGAACCATTAATTGCTTATGGATTTAGCACTTACAAATATTTTCCACCATAAGTTATTCCTTAATGTGTAATGAAAGTATTTGTAATCACTTTAGAAACAAATCAAGGGATTAATACACATAAAATTCATACACTTTGAAATTCATATATTCATCAACATCAAATATAGAAACAATGAGATTCATAAAAATGTGCCATGAAATATATATATATATATATATATATATATATACTCAACATTGTCTAAATTGTACATTTTTTACAAAATGGAAACATCATACAAAAAGTGACAAGTACTCTAACACAAAAAACATATATATCATGGCCTAGATATAAAATGGAAGTGGTTGGTCAATCATTGACCATTTCCACCCTCGCCACCCTTAGGAGCATCCTGGAAATCTATATTTCTTCTCTTGCTCGAGGATGCCACTCAAGAGGTTCTAGGCCTAAGCATGCTTCAGCTCTCTGGAGACTACACAAAAAATAAATAGTGCTATAAGTTTTTTTCATCAATGAATTAATAGACATAAAAAATGATACTTTGTAATTTAACCTAAGACAACTCACCACATATGAAATTGTCAATCATGAGGGTGTTACCCTCATCCATGACCCCAATCTCTGCACAATACCACCATGCATCAGTTACATGGATCAAGTTAATAAAATTAAACATATATGCATAAAAAAAATCATGAAACATAAAAACTTATCATCAATGCATTATCTCACCATGAATATCTTAGGCATCGATGGAGATTCACTGGAAGATGAAGCACTAGTTTGTCCATCCTGCTCTGAGACAAACTCTATTATGGCAGTCACTGTCGATGGGGACAGAAGTGGTAGTGGGGGTGGGTTCCAAACAGGTGGGTTGTGATGGACCCTCACAGGTTGTACAAGTGATTTTGACACCTTACGCATAAAGAAAGGTAACCTAGAAGCAATGCTTAGATTCCCAGGGGGTGAAATACTACTATACCTAGCAAATATATCGACAAATTGCATACATATGAATAAAATTGAACTATTAGTATCAAATAGTAAAATTCAAATACATAAACACAAACAATTTGAGAATGATACGATATTTAACTTTACACATGATACCTGTGATGCCGGTGACTTGTCCATCCGAGATGGACAATCGTTGTCATCGCATGGTGCCAAATCCTATAGAAACACGAGAACACATAAAGAAATGACTATACTAAATATATAAAATGTGATACATACATGTGTGTACGATGCATCCAATGAACATGATGCCTCTACTGTTGCATTAGTGATGGGGCTAGGAATTGATGCATCCATAGGCGTAGAGGTTCTATTGCTAGGATACAACAACTAAAAAACAACATACAATCAAATATCTATATAAATACATATAGTAGAAAGTAAATACATAACGATGAAGAACATAGAGATGGTTAATACACTAGTCTCCTCCATGAAGCTATGTTGTCCACTAAGATCTATAGGCCCATAGCATGTATGCCCACAAATCGAGCATCTGTGAGGTTCACATGGACGAATTTTATGTCCATGTGCTCTCTCTTCACTGTACTCTCGTGTGCATGCTAACGCTCCAATCCCTTTATCAACGTCACTAGCAGGCACCTCATGTCAAGATAGTTCAACAAATCCATTGTGTCTCACTAGGCTATGAGTCAATCATGAGATGGCTAGTTGTACTTGTTTCAAGTTCTTTGCAATAGGAGGATGTTGGGTAGGGGGTTAGGCCTTCACCTGGGGGGACAAGTACCTATCATGGGGTCATTCCTAGCATGAGATTGGTCTTGTGTGGACCGTTGACCCAGCCCATGGAAGTCACCAATGTCAAAGTAGTTGACATGCTTAACCATAATAAACTCAACCCATAATTTCCTTAGAAATTATAAAGGCATATCCCTGTTATTGTATGGAGGTTTATCAAAAGTCATATACCACCTATCCATCTAGTTTTGACTAATCTGGGGATGGATGCACCAACCAATGGAGATGTGTTTCCTGGACAATGGTAGTTCTTTTCCATTTATAGGATCCCTAAAAATAGAACAAATTTGTTGTTTTGAAATGCCGAGTTCTTTGACTTGGTTTTTGTCCAAACCAGTGCTATAGTACTCATACATTCTTTCACTATAATCATAAATAGAGTTCAATTTCCCTTTGGCACTTGCAATGGAATACATAATTATGTCCAAAGAAGTGGACAAGGAGACTATGTTAGACTCTCTAGTCTCCCTTAATTGTTCCTCAAGGGTTCAAAATATAACCAACCCCTCATCAATTTCAATGTTTACATTGTGTGGTGGTGGTGGGTTGGGGTTTTGATCTTCTTGGTTTTCTTTCAAGTGGTTTAATTTTTCTTGGGGTTCCATTGTATTATATATGTTGTAATTTAAAATCCTTGGCATGTAAATTAGGTTTTTTTTATATTTAAAATAAAAAATTACAATTTTATTAATTTAGATTATTGGGAAAAAAATATTAAATTGGAATGACTAAATTGGATTAAAATTAAGAAAAATGTAATATACCTGGACATGGTGGCAAGATCCTCCCTTTACTCCTCCTCTCTAGCTCTACTATATTTTCCCAATGAGAGAACAAATCACGCTCGACCCTTTAATAATTTTATCAGTAAGAATGTGCACACATTCCTGCCACTAAACCTACGCGACAATCCACGTGGAGGTTCGGCCATATCCAATCCTAAAGGTATAGGAACATGTGTGCATTCCTGTGAGTCTGTTCTTACTCATGCCATTTCCACTTTTTTGGCCACTAACTCCTTTTACTCACCCTTAAATATTATGAAAAAATAATTATTTTATTAAGTAGGAACTAATAATGCATTCAACAACTCGTCCATATCATCTAAAATTATGAGAACTACTATATATATATATATATATATGTGTGTGTGTGTGTGTGTGTGTGTGTGTGTGTGTGTGTGTGTGTGTGTGTGTG
>JZKD02S1851525.1:1315097-1345180 GCA_000966675.3 Picea glauca
CTTAAGTTTAAGTTCCTCCTAAACCATTAGTCTCACTTCAAATTGACTCCATTAACCCAAGGCACTAGTCTAGAAGTA
Organism: Picea glauca; assembly: GCA_000966675.3. Classification (NCBI taxonomy): domain Eukaryota; kingdom Viridiplantae; phylum Streptophyta; class Pinopsida; order Pinales; family Pinaceae; genus Picea; species Picea glauca. The sequence continues at coordinate 1,315,176 of JZKD02S1851525.1, forward strand.
ATCTTGAGCTTGTTCATGTTTCAAATCTCTTTCAAACTACTTTCAATTTGAAACCCTAACTAACCTAGCATCTAACCCTAGCTATTTTGAACTAACCCTAATAAGATGACGTCCTGCTAATTTTGGATTATTGTTTGGATAGAAAAGTGCGGCCTAGTCATCTTAACATAGTCGTAGAGGTTTATTGCAATTTTATTGGTTGAATTTGTCAAAACGTCAATTCTTGGCTAGCTAACCCTAATTTCTGCAACAGAAACAATATAGGTGACGTCACACCTTCTAGATCACTTGTTTTGGCTTGCAACGTTGTGACATTTGTCATCTCTTTTGATAGGTTTTGAGCCATTGATTACATATATAAGCTTGTTTGGTAAAACGTTGTGCTCTTTCCCTTTCAAAACAACTTATTACTAGGGCTGACGTCACACCTTTTGCAACAACAATATAGGTGACACAGCAAATATATTTATTGTGAGCAGATTTGATACTTGTAGCATTGTGATATGATAAGGACCTAATTTTGCACATTGAATGCTCTTGTCTTTTGGTGAACTTATTGAAGAAGTGATATAAGATATTTATCTTTGCTTAATAATCATTGACTTCGTCAATAATTATATCGAGTCATTGCTCACATATTAGAGGATAGTCATTGATATTATGAAGTACTAACCCACTGCAAGCACATTTTCTAGCTTATTTGTCTTGTCTCGCAAGCAGGTGCATCATCAGTGGATCTTTCTCCTTGACTATGTTATCATTGGCAGTAATCTGTGAAAGGACCTTCTTATCTTTTCCATCATCCCTTTTATCCCTTTCATTAACTAGATTACCTTAGGGACGTCTCCCTTGGACTAGCCCTTCTAAATAGAAAGAGCCCCCCATCGAGGTGAAAGTGGGTGGGGAAGCTTTTGTTACGCCGGTTTTAAGCCTTGACTCAAGCTGCCTAAACCCTTCCTACAAACCGTGCGATAACAAAGCCCACTAACTTGAACCAATGCTTTTCCATTTAACGAGTATAATGTTATATATAACTTAAAAATTGTTTTAAAAAATTTATAGAATTATATTTATCTATGTATATATAATGATAATTTAGAAAGAATTTAACTCTTGACTTCTTTGATGTTAACTTAAGTATATAAACTATGTTTAAATTTACTCACTCACCTACAATAAACTTCTCAAATAGTTAGTGGGAACCTTAAGGCTACTAATCCTCCCCTTAAGCCATGAAGAGCCAAAGTGGGAAGATGTCTCAATAAAGATAGAAGTAGAGGGGGAGATTGCAAAATTGTTTGTAATAGTTGAAGGTGTGGAGCACTTTGGCAAGACAAGGAGAATAAGAAACTTTGTGGATGTGCATAAAAGGTGTGAAATCTTATTAAATTTTTGTGATGACTAGAATTTGGGTAGTAATGTAAATAACACACATCCATTTGGTTAGGAGTGTAAATTCCATATTGATCCTTAATTTTATTTTTCATAGTAGTTTCTTGTTCTCATTCTTTTTCCCATTAAATCTAATTACAAGATAAATTTGCAAACCTTTAATAGCTAGCATAATTTGGACCTTCTAATTCTCACATCATCACATTTGATAACTTGCTTAGGAAACAACCCTTATTTGGATAGTAATAGTGAACTATGACCACTCCTAAGTCACATGAGAGTAGCCAAGCCAAGTCCCTTGGTTTCACATAGAATATGGTACCCTTCACCAAGTAAGCTATCCATGGAACCCATCTCCCATAAACGGACATCATGAATCTTCAAACTCCCAACATCAAAGAAATCAAACATCAAAAGACCAACTAAAACCCTAGGCACAAAGCCAAGAATAAAGTAATAAAACTATGTGTAATAAAATACATCATTGATATAGATGATAAACCTGATAAACCCATGTTCAACCAAAATTCATTATTTTAATGCTAAGAATAGAAACCCCAACATGTGGATGAATATTCAACTAAAACTATGTATAGAGCCTTTAACTCTTAATTATAATGTTTTGAATCCACAAAAAAAATAAAAATTATTAACCTCATATCTGCCCTATTTAAATTGTGGGTTTATCCATTTCATTGTTTATTAGATGATCCACTCCCCAACCAGAATTAAATGTAAGGTTATCCATTTCATTATTTATTAAATGGTTCATTCTTTAATGATAATTAAATTTTATAAACAAATAAAAACAATTATTTTAATTAAAAAACAACAAATATTTAACTTTTCAAAACTCTAAACTCTTACATAATTTATTCACACGATTTTAGCAATAATGGAAATCCTACTTATTTATGATTAAAAGTATTACATAATAATTATTAAACTAATTATTAATAAAATTTTATAAATCGAATTAGCTACATCAATCAAACGTATGCATAAAAACTGGCACCAAACGTCAGGAAAGTTTTTACTTCAAGTGTCATCAAAGTAACGTCATGCATGTAACGTCTTGTAAGTTTTTAGTTGACGTTGCATCAAAGTTTTTCTTCGGGTTACATCAAACCTTGCACGGCATTCACATGATAATCCGATACAAGACAAAATACAGGCACTTTCGGATCAATATCTCAAATGAACATATTCAGTTGTGGGTAATCCTCATTCAACACCCATCAGCGTGGATCATTACACCATTTAATTATTTCAGGTTTTTTTCTTCTTATCAAAAAATTTGGTGTGAATTCTCAGTTGGGTTGTTATTTTAGTAATTTGCATTCAAGATTGTCATTTTAATAATTGCAAATTGTAATCTAACCTTAATTTGGACCTTGGACATTCTGAATATATCGAAATGCTCAAAATTACAGTAGCATTTTAACAATTCTTCATGTAACGGATACGGAACGATCCGATCTGAGTGCTGGACAGTTGACGCTCCACCACCATCGGGCTCCCATGCGCGTCTGGATTCAGCAACATTGTGGAGAGGTATAATTAATTTTTAAAGTCAATTAGGTTAGGTTTGCAGTAGTCTAAACATTTTAACTTTTTATGTTTTTTACTATTTTTTTTGTTTGATTTTGTCTGGAATCTAGTGATAAATAGTTGGATTTGTATATTTGATTTGTGTAATTTGAGTGTTTAATAATTTTTTAGCAAATTGAATCTATTTATACATTCAGAAATACAATTTAAATAACAGAAAATAGTCATTTTATTCAAATTTACTGTAATAAAAAAAATTAAAAACATAAAAACGTTGAGCCAACGCCATTAAGTTTTTCTATACAGTACAGAGTCGTTTTGGTTTTTCTTCCTTGCCATTAGTCGTTTAGAATGGCCGATAATTGTTCTTGTTTCAGTAAAGTGGAAAACAGCGATGGCTCGTAGGTCTCTTCATGTAACATAAACTAAGGATCTCATAGTTAAACCTTGAATTCATGAATCTAAAACTAAATTATTATATATATTTTATTAATTTGTATTTTATCTTCACAGGACATGGAAGATCTGAAGTAGCTGTTATCTTGGTCGTTTGTGGAGCTGGAACGAGCTGAAGCCAGGCTGCTTCACCTCCAAGAGATTCTGACAGCCACTCGCAGCCAGGCTGCTTCACCTCCAAGAGATTCTGACAGCCACTCGCAGAGAACGAGACGAAGCACGAGAGAAGCTGTCGAAACTCGAGGTAGAATACTGCAATATGGTAACGAATACACAGCAACACGTCGTCACGTCTATAGATCGATCCGAGTGGCCCAACACGAACCTGGACGGTGCGGACCTTAATGTGGACACTTATTCGACGATGCATTTCGATTCCTCTTCTCATTCCCCTCCAGACCAATTCCGCTGGAATTCGAGTCCCGCCCACTACTTAGAGCTCCGACCAGACGTCGACCTGCACCGATCTCCGACTTCGTATTCAAAGTTCGAGTGTTCGAATCTCCTGGAGTTAAAAGATCAACCGTTTTATCACCAAAACGAGCAACAGCTAAGTTTAGTCGAACAGCAACAATCCGAGCAGCTGCAGCAGGTCGAATCCCATCTCCTTGGCTCTCTTCCTTCCATAATCGAATGCAGCCCGACAGCCATGCCAGCCCATCTGCCAGAGCCACCTGAGGCCGACATTGAGGTGAGGCAGGGCGCCTTGCCCGAGAGAGGTAAGCTGTTGCAGGCCGACAAGTTACTTGTTTTATCTACTAACATATTTTAAATTAAAACTAGTGAGTATGGTGATGGTTTTTCAGTAAAGTTCTAGAGCTCTCAAATCTCTAAATGTTCAAGAATGAACAAACTCCAACTCTCTAACCCTAATGCCTATGATGCAGTGTTAAAACCTTAATAATTAAGAGGTCATGTTAAATTAATATTAAAACCTTAATAACGAAGAGGCCATGTTAAATTAATATTAAAACCTTAATAACGAAGAGGCCATGTTAATAAAGAAGAGGCCATGTTAAAACCTTAGTATCAAAGAAAGAGAGACCGGGGTTATTCATACAGGAGTAAGTTTTTGTTCCATTGATGGGTATTGTAAGGTACCTATACATGGTGCTCCTTGAAACCACAAATTTTCTACTTGTCTTGTTGTGATACTTTTTTGGTAAAATGTCCATCCATTTAATTGGGTACCATAATTTATTCATTGTCCTCTTATGAATTGATTAATGTGTACAAACATAATAATGGGGTTTCGTGCAAAGACAATTAATCAATGATAGATAGGGATGCAAATTTATATATGCAAATGGAATATTATTTAATTCATAAGATAATTGCATTAATTCAACATAATTACAAATAAATCATAAGAGTTATTTTTCTAGAAATTAATGTTTATCTTAATCTTTATGCAACAAGGTCATTGCTGACCTAGGCTATGAATCCACAAGGACAAAATCACCTATGGATGGCTCTAGTCCTCTCCCACAAACAAATTTCCCAAAATTTATAAACTATTCACTCTTACAACTATTCCAATCCACCAACTCTCTTTCCCCATCAACCTACACCACTCAAGGAGTGGGATCTCCTTCTTTTCCACACAGGATATCCCACTTCCTTCCTAGGCTCTATCATATACTATCAAACAAATATCCGAGACACAAGAAATTATTTGCTATAATTTGTTTTACTTAATGATAACAATTGCGTTACAGAGTTATAATTCCAAATAGCTCATGAGAGCCATTTCCATAAATCTATTCCAACATTCGTAAAACACCCAACTTAGTGAAATATCCCAAAAGAATGGTAATCCAACTATAGTTTCCATGCCCAAAACTATGGAATATATTTGCATTCTAATAATACAACACTTGTCTTCCTACGAATCCCACTTATCTCTCTTGGAAACTAATCCCAAGGTTGATATGATTTAGGATAACATGAAGAAAAGGAGTTATGATCATAATAAAATAATATTATTTTCATAAGCCCATTATGCTCTGAATCCGGCTTTGTTTCCCCTCTTGTGGATTCATAACCCCTCGTGTTTGTTTCCTTCTTTGTTTTTGTCCACTGTGGATATTAACCATAGTTTTACAAACTATGTAAAATAGAATGAAACCCTAAAGTTGAATAAGACAAATGAATGTGAGAGTAAGAAAATAATTAAATGAAAAAGAAATAAGTAGGAAAGAAGGTTGAGGAAGGGGAAATGAAGAGTTTGTTGGTCTTCCCCTACCTCTGTAGCTCTCCCTTTTTCCTTCTTCACCCTCATTCCCAATGGGTATTTTGGCTAGGAGAGGAAAAACCAAAGAGATCCATGAAAGATTTGTACTGGAGATTTCCAAAATAAAGAAGCTTAGCCCCATTTGAAGTTAGTTTTCCCATATGGGTTTCCAAGGTAAATATCAATATACCGTCAAACAAATATCAATATCCGAGACACAAGAAATTCTTTGCTATAATTTGTTTTACTTAATGATAACAATTGCGTTATAGAGTTATAATTCCACATAGATCATGAGAGCCATTTCCATAAATCTATTCCAACATTAGTTTAGCGAAATATCCCAAAAGAATGGTAATCCGACTATAGTTTGCATGCCCAAAACTATGGAATATATTTGCATTCTAATAATAAGCCACTTTTCTTCCTACGAATCCCACTTATCTCTCTTGGAAACTAATCCCAATGTTGATATGATTTAGGATAACATGAAGCAAAGGAGTTATGATCATAATAAAATAATATTATTTTCATAAGCCCATTATGCTTTAAATCCCCCTTTGTTTCCCCTCTTGTGGAATCATAACCCCTCGTGTTTCTTTCCTTCTTTGTTTTTGTCCAATGTGGATATTAACCACGGTTTTACAAACTATGTAAAATACAATGAAACCCTAAAGTTGAATAAGACAAATGAATGTGAGAGGAAGAAAATAATTAAATGAAAAAAAATAAGTAGGAAAGAAGGTTGAGGAAGGGGAAATGAAGAGTCATAGTTGTTGGTCTTCCCCTACCTCTATAGCTCTCCCTTTTTCCTTCTTCACCCTCATTCCCAATGGGTCTTTTGGCTAGGAGAGGAAGAACCAAAGAGATCCATGAAAGATTTGTACTGGAGATTTCAAAAATAAAGAAGCTTAGCGCCATTTGAAGTCAGTTTTCTCATTTGGGTTTCCATGGTAAAATTTTGAGTTCAATGTGATTGATTTTGTTTGTATTGATGTGATAATGTTTCTTCTTTTTTATATTCTTCGAATTCTGATTAAGCTATTGCATGGTTATATTATGAGTTAATTATGTGTATGAGTTGTTATTCTAGTATTAAATTCAATCCTATAATTTCACTAATGGTTTGAAGAGGATTGTCTTTGATCTTTCAATTAGAAGGCTTGTTATTCATACATCCTCAATGAAGCTAATAGATATGGAATGACATCCATCCATTCCACTCCATATTTTGAGATCAATGGTTGTGAGAATTTGAATGTTTCTATTAGTTTCAAGTTTGGCAATGATTTATATCTTCTGCAGGTTTGCCACTTCACTTCCTATGCTAAACATTGTTTTGTGGGTGTGTCGTCACTCACCCACATGTCGTATGCCCACTTCACTTCGTATGGTAAACATTGTTTTGTGGGTGTGTCGTCACTCACCCACATGTCGTATGCACTCCACTCATCCCGATTTTTTTTTTCAGGTGAAGTCTTCACTTTCCTGAATTTCTTTCCATCTACCTAGGTTGTTTCCCACTTACTTGGGGATTTTTTTTTCACCTGGAATGCCATTTTGTTGCTTGAGCTATCAATTAGTTTCTAGGAATTTTATTTGATTTTTTGGCAAAACTCTTTCCTCCATGGACCATCACTTAGATTCCTAGATGTTTTAATTTATCATTGGATGCATTATTATCATCTAGGTTGTATTCTCTTTACAAACATGTCATTTTCCCTTCCATACATGACTTCACATCCTCCTTGAGAAAATTTTTTCTTGCCTAGATGTTTTAATTCATTGTTTGATGAATTCTTATTAGCTGGGTTGATTTCTCTCTTGCTAGAGAACTCAACATTTTAATGTGGAAAAATGATTCCCTATAAGAATGTGAAGAAATACTTGTGGAATTTGGAATTGGAACAACATTAATACAATAAAAGGTGTAGTTATTTATGCAGAGGTTGCCAAATTTATTAAATAAACTATTTTGTTTTTCATCTATGTAGCCTATKTGGGTTTGTGTCAGCATATTGATACATTTGTGATTCTCTCTGTATGGTATTTTCCATCTTTATTAAAAAAAATACATTTGTGATTCTCTCTGTATGGTATTTTCCATCTTTATTAAAAAAAATACCATTGGACTTATTTCATGTTGTTGATTGCTTACTTCAATCGGGTTGATCCCTGTATATGATATTTACATTAGTTATGAACATGTTTCTAAGAGGATTCATAGATATAATCAAGTTAGGGATATACAAAGGAAAAACCTGAGATACATTTTTGTTCTTCCACCAAAATGTGGATCTAGTCATGTTGGATCTTTCATTTAAATCAATACTTTTGGTCATACCTACAGTTAAATAAGTTATGAACCAAGAATCCAGTTTAATTACTAGTTGGGCCTTAATCCTTTTGGTATTTTGATTCTAGTTTGTAACAAGGTCTCAAATTAGATTTATGACAGAGTGAAGGAAACTTCAATTTTCTCTCTTTGGTTTCATTAATGATCAAAAAATATTTGGCACTTTACACAAGCCTGTAAAATGTTCCAATAGTCATAACTGAATGCATCTTCTTCATCCATCTTTATTTTCATAAAAGAAGTTAGCAGAGAAAGATTCATTCATTCAATTCATAGTAGAGTTTGCATATAGGATAGGAATTACAAACATTAGAAGAATATAAAATAACATACCTCCTCATAGAGGGTATATAAATAGAGGCCTAGTGGCCTATGTGTAGATGGGACACTCTATACAGGACTAAGATAAATAATAGAAATATAATTTTGCGTAATATATGTATTGGTGAATGGAGTTTACTATAAGTCCCTCATTTACAGATAAGATGGTATCAAATAAGTTGCATCCTTGATTATGATAGCTAATGAAAACTTGAATAGAACATTTTGGAGCTCAACATGGGTAAAGAAAGAAACAAAATGTTGGAAAAATTGAGGGATAATAATGCTCAGCTTCGAGAAGATAATGATTACTTGAGGGAGTAGGTCCATATGTTCAACAAGAGGTGGATGCGATGGAGAATCACCTTGATACTTATGTAAAAATGTTTTTGTTACTAAAGAATAGTTTTGAATAACCATAAGACTCCCTCACTGCAGTCATGGAAGATTATCACAAGTACATAGCACAACTTGTACACCTTTGTGAGAAGGTCATCTAGATGGATAACTAGCAAGAGAATAGGCTTACTAAGATGATGGAACAACTACAATAAGAGTTAGTATATAAGGATGTTACCTTGGAACGACTCCAAGTATTTTTCCAAGACCACCAAGAAGCAAGGCCACTTTCCATTACTACTTCCCAAGCCAATACAATGATCAAGACCACTTTGGTAAGAAAACCTTCCTTGTATTCCTCTCAAGATATTTTTGGTGAATTTTAAAAGCATATGAGAGGAAGTGATTCCAGTCTCCTAAGGTGGATGGGATATGATTGGCAGGTGCTAGGAAAGATAAAACAAGGCATCTTGAGCCCCATTATAGCCACATTGTGCGTCAAGCATGAATGCCTAGTGTTGTAACCCAAAAACAAATTCCGACATAGCCCCAAAATTTTTCTCATGAAATTTCGTCATGTCTTTGATTTCTCTTAAAATTGTCTTGACCATATTATTATCCTTGCAATCGATATTCTAAAAAGTCCCCAAGTACCATCATAAACTTGAAATTTTTGAGCCTTGCGAAATTGTCCATACCCAAATAATCTAAGCATTGATTATCTTTAATCCTAAAACCTATATAAAGGACATTTTACTTTCTCATCTCCTGAATATCAAGGTTCTTTTAAATTTCATGGTCATTGTTAAATTGTTGGATTAATTCTAAAATTCCCAACATATTTTCTTCTTTATCATTAAACATTGAGGACCTCCATTGTTCTTCAAAGTTTGTGGTATTTTGTTTTCTTCATTGTCACCTCTTTATAGTTCAAAATTAATTGTCATTCATGAAAATTCTTATGTATGTTTCACTCAAGATAATTTATTTTTATGCATGTGGGATAAGGGTGACCAATGGATAAGGCCTTGGTATGAATATTTAGATTAGGTTCACTATCTCTAGTTTGCACAATTTCTCCAACATCATTAAACCCCACAATTACTAAAATATGTCATTGAAGTTTGTATGAAGTAGTTGTTCTTGAGATGACTTTGAAAAACCATATTTGTGATAGTTTGAGGTATAGCCCATTTGGCCCAAGATCCATCTTGAGGAAAAAAGAAGGGAGGATATTTTCCTCCATAACTTTTTTTGGTAGGATAGTAGTAGCTTGAGGTATAACAATTAGGATTTGATGGAAGAAAAAAAATTCCCGTGACCATGAAGACCATTTTTGTAAATTCTAAAGACATGAAAGAGTTAATATACTCATGAGGAGAAGGAGAAGTAATGGTAGGTGAAGGTGGCATCCCACTAACAACTCAACCTTCTTGTGGTATATTTAGGAATAGAAGCAATGAGAACAAGACTCAACCTACACTTGCACTCAAATAAAGCATCAAGAATATCATACAAGGAAAGAAGAAGAAGACTACGAGGTCTACCTCAACTAATATGTTCCATAGATTTGTGTAGAGAGATCAATGACCTTTAGAATATACAATTCAATTGGACAGATTTGGAAAAGGAAGCATTTGAAAATATTAAAATCGCCATAGCCAATGCCCCGTCTCTTCAAAGTCTTGATTTTTCAAAAGATTTCCTACTATATACATTTGCATCTGAGCATTCACTGGAAACAATACTCACTCAAAAAGATGCGAAAGGAGAATAATATCTTGTTTCTTTTATGAGCACTGGGTTACAAGGCGCTGAACTAAATTATCCTCTGGTAGACAAATAAGAATTTGTTGTACATAAAGAAATCAAGTAGTTTAGACCATATATCCTAAAAAATCATACTAAATTCATTGTCCCACACCATGAAGTGAGATCGATGTTTTTCCAAAAGGAATTGAGAGAAAGACGAGGAAATTGGATGACAACTTTGTAAGAGTATGATCTCTAATTTAAACTAGCCAACACTGTAAATTACAACCCAAGGAGATGATGTTGAAGAAAAAGAAGAGGATGGATGGAAAGATGAACAGATCATGTATACAGAACAAGTTATGTGTTTACCACCCATTGAAGGATCAAGATACAATGATCTTAAGTGTTATTTACAACATGACACCAATCCATATCATCTCAATGCTAAACACATAAGAGAGTTACGACTGAAACCTTTATAATATCGATTATTACATGGCATCTTGTTCAGAAAGAATTACGATGGAGTGTTACTCAGATGTCCTGAATAACAAGAAGCTAATAAGGTGCTAAAAGATATGCATGATGGGCCAGCTATAAAACGTTGGTTTGATAAGAAGTCTGTCCATGAGAAAGAATTCCAAGTTGCGGATCTAGTCTTGAAGTGGGATAAACCACATGAATATAAAGGGAAAAATACGAAATTTCAACAACTTTGGCTTGGTCGCTACCTTATCAAAGAAAAGATTAGCTAAGGCACCTTTCTATTATAAAACCTTCAGGGAGAAATCAAATCTCTCCCTCTAAATGGCCATGTTCTAAAACATTATATACATTAGCCCTTGAGGCTACTAATCACTTGTACATACATAAAACCTATTCCTAGTTTTTTTTTTGGACTTTTGTTTCCCTAGTTAGTTTGAGTTGTCTTGATCTGTTTGATGAACGGTTTTACCTTGTCCTTTTGGTTGGATACACTTGTGTTTTTTGGATTTTTTACAACCCGAAGTGGGTCACATACTCAAAAATGTCACATTTGGTGAAAAAGGCCTAAACATCTATGTAATAGGATGTCCATTTTACTCCTCTCCTAGACATGTGAACCCTTTGTGCACTATCACAAGTTAATATCTAGTAGAGGAACACAACTTGTCAATACAAAAATATTGGGAAAGCAGAGAGCCAAGGGATTGCAAATAAACAACACATTATTATGTTACAAAAGTTGAACAAAACGGTCTATATGAGATGTCTGTAGTAAGTTAGGAATCACAACTCAGGAAGTTTGCTTATATATAATCAAGTTAGCATATCTCACCGCCACAGTTGTCATCCCTATGGCCTTTAAAGGTTAGAGTGTCATTCTTGCGATATTTGCTAACTGCATTTGACTATGGAGCTTCATGGACCTTGAATCCATTTTGGATCCTTACTTTTCTTCTAGACCATTTTCCTTCGATACCTTTGAAAGGCTTGGGAATTTTCTATCCTACTCATTACGATCAACCTGACTGTCGATTGTACACGTCTGGTTACTGAATGCGAGCTGGAAATTTAGTTTCCATTTTTTAGGGACTTACAGAGGTGACTATGGGGGTATACCATGGTACCTAGTGTAGACTTCGCATCACACTTTGTAGAGTATACCCAGAGGGTGTTTCCATGTTTGAGCTACACTGGCACTAGTAATTTTCTCTAGCGTCAATTGGCGTAATTGTTCTTCCTTCTATCGAGTTGATTACTTGATCTTCCATTAGGTTCTTTTTAGTGTGTTCTTTGTTTTTATCTCTAGATTAACCTTAGTGTGTTAATTGATCATTTCACAAGATGGAATATCATAAACTTTGTCATTCACGTAGGCTTCGGGACCTGCCACCGGTTACCTTGGATTCACCTCTTCCACCACTGAGGAGAAGGATTGATCAAGAACATTATTTTGAAATGACCGTGCTACACAAAACTGTACCCAAGCCTACTCCTAGAGAATACTTTCCTCCACCGGAGGAGACTAGCTTTTTCAACCTCAAAGCTGAGGGATTCATGCTTGCAAATGCTTTGATCATTGATCTTTCAGTGCCTCTCATTATTCAGGTAGTCCCTCATGAGGTGAATTCTACTAAATTTCATTTTGTTAGACGAATCATTATGGAAACAAATAACACTACTTCTACTAGGATTCCTCGTCCTCCCATCTTGGCTACAGGAGAAGGGGGGTTTGTACCTCCTCCTCCACCTTCACCTATCAGTACTACTATGAACTAGATACCTACAACTTCTGGCAGTGGCATAGTCCCTACAACAACTGCAACCATTGTTCCCACTTTACATAATGTGTCTAGCACTCCTTTTACATATGGGATGTCGGGTTTCGATACAAGATCAAATTTAACTTACTCTAATCTATATACTATTGTTCTTGGGGAAGGGAGTTCTAGCGCTAACTTGAAAGGATCCTTCACGGTAACCATTATTCTATTTAATGTTATACCTTATGGTGGAGGTCACATTCCTCCTCCACTCCCCTCGCTTGGAGGAGATTTCAAACAACCATCATGGCTTGGTACCAATATCAATTTGTTTATGGGAGGGAGTCATGGGTCTCAGTCTTATATGACTTTGGTTGTATCTATGCCTTTTTTGTGTGTGTGCTTTCAGAAACAACACTTTCTCGTCATTTTCATTTTCTTCAGGGGGGAAACGCTTCCTTAATCAACCTAACCTTATGTAAGGCTTCATTCCTTCACAGCGAGTGACGACAAGAGATTTCTCCTCTCAAGGTATTAGAAATCCCTGGCATGGATCTTTTCCTTTGCAAGGTATGTCGATCAAAGGAAACCCCTCCCACGCTCAATGGAACCTTGGGTAGGGTTCAATACCTATTCCAGGAGGATTTTTTGGCAGCATCCCCAACCAAGGTCCTTGGAATACCATGTAGGGATAAATCCCTACCCAAGGTATGTCATCGAATTACGTGAATCCTTCGATGATGCAGAATAATGCACAAAATCATTTTACTAGCCAAGGACACCATTTCTTTTACTAGAACCCTAGCCAACAAGGAAACGTTTCCTGGAAACATGGTGCCAGTCAAAATCCAGGCTCCTCTTTTCCATTTGGCAAGGTTGTTGAATGATATGATACATCATGAGCCACATTGGCCTCCCATCCCAACTAAGTTTCCTTCAGACATACGTAAATTTGAAGGAAATCCTGGCAAAGATCTAGGTGCTCATGTTGCAAAATTTCATTTATGGTTCTTCTTCAACGATGCCATGTCGAATAATTTTCCCTCAAAAATACCTAAATTAGAAGGTAGGCCTCGCGAATATCTAGGTGATGATGTTACAATGTCTCATTTATGGTGCTCCTCCAACTCATTGAAGGATGACTCTATACATTTGTGATTATTTCAAAGAACTCTTATAGGGGGTGCCGCAAAATGGTATATCGATCTTGACATATCAAAGTATTATTACTTTAACGACATGGAAATGGTCTTGTTAAATCATTTCCAGTTACCAGTAAGATACGATGTTGATACCAAGTTGTTGTCCAAATTCGAGAAAAAAAAATCTTTCGATATCTCTGATCACATCTGAGAATGGCATCATCAAAAGAGCTTGATCAAAATGAAGGTCCCTCCCTCATTTTTTCTTGAGTGGTTCCTAAAGTCCTTGGTGCCTTGTGTCTCCAAATATTTTTCGACTTTTGCAGTGTTCTCTGAATAAGAGGATATTATGAGATCCCAACAAATGGAATTGATTTACTCTCAATTTGGTATATTGTATGAGCTTCTTCCATATGCACCACGATCAAATTTTGAAAAAACCAAATAGAAGTATGGGCCTCATGCAGATGGTATAGTAGCCTCAACACAAAGTAATCCCATAGATCAGTTGACTAACCGGTTGCAACAATTATCGATTCAATACACTGTGTCGAGCCAAACTTCTGGTTCAGAATCCCCCGCAACACAAACGTCATAATTATGCAATGTGCATTGGACGAATCCCAAAGGTAACCAACAAATTGAGAGAAAGAGTAAAGCCAAAGGAAATAAGGGTAAGGAGGATAAAATGGATGCTAATAATATTGGTGAGGGTAAAAATGAAAAGAAGAAGGTGAAGTTTCTGTGTAATATTTTCACGGGTGATCACTTGACTCACCAATTCCCTCGTCTTGAAGAAGCCCAAAATGTTTTGGCATAGCATCAACCTGTTGTGTTAACTAACCCTTTCCCATAAGGGAAAAATATGGCTCAATATTCCTCATCCAAGAATGTACCCGGGGGAAATCAGAGAGCCCCCACGCTTAATGCTAATAATGGAGCTGCAAACGTATACACAATGATATTATATGCTCATATATAGACCAAGGATCATCATTACGAAATGTCAGAATTTTCTAACAAGTAAAAGTAAGCTTCCAACCCATCGCCTCCTCTTCATATTGAGAAGAATGTGGGAGAAAATTTGACTTGCATCCATAAAGGTGTGTTTAAGAAGCATTCTCAGAACCTGAACACAAGGGTTGCTCAGAACTAATCCATCATGAAGGATCTGGCACAAACTCCTTGTGTGATGTCTCCTCTGGAAGTTCTCCAAAGTTTCCCCTCACAGAGAAAAACATTATTATCTTCCTTAGGTGTTGTTGAGACAACTAACCCATGAATTATTTTTTTTGACCCTACCAACTATAAACCTTGTATTCCTTACCACATCGCTTTCCATAGAGTAGTGGTGTATGCCACAAAATCGTTGACAGGAAATATTTTCTGAATGGTGGTAGATGAGGGTACCTCAACTTGCATGATGTGAATGGCATGTTGGAAGGATATCATTCAAATTGAGTTGTCTCCGTCAGTGACGTTGTTAACTGCGTTTGATGGTATTTATTTTAGACCACATGCAACAATCGTCTCCTTCCCCTTGCAATTGGAGAGAAAAACTATGTGCGTCGAGGTAGAAGTAGTCAATGTGCCTCTCGACTAAAATATTTTTTTAGGATGGAGTTGGACCTATGCTATGACAGTGGTTGTATCCATAATTTTTTTGAGTCTTATATTTTCCTCACAAAAATTGGATCATAACCGTTGATTATTTATCCTTCTCCCATCTCAACCCTTCATTGGGGGCATCCATGGTCTCGATGATTGACAACTTGTATCAAGATACCGTCAACATAGGTGTGTGATATCCCACATTCGGCTAGTCTAGGAAAATATGCTAATGTGTGTGTATGATTAATTGTTTATAACATATAAATGAGCATACAAATAATAATGGAGACAAAAGACTGTAAATATTGTATTATTATATCTCTGCGGAGTACAAATATCGAATGCGGCTGAATAAAATAAATCACTCGACTAGATCAGTGACAAAAGTATCTTAGATGGAATACAATAAATAAACTAAAACAATATTACATGTTACTAGAAGAATGTTGTGGGATCAACGGATGGGATATATAATTTGCTGCAAGCTTTGGCAGCTCATACGACAATTGATGCAAGTTTGGAAAGTTCTCCCTGGTGGCTAGACCTCTCGAATCGGCCATGAAACTATCCCAAATAGTGGTCTCTATTATCTCTCTCAATACTGGTGACTGACTGACCCTCTGTTGGTAATCCTAGACCCCGAATGGATCCCCCTGGGAAAATGCACCCCCTCTCCTACTGGAAAAATGTGCCCTAGTGATTCCACCATTGGAATCGGTTGATGTGTGTCTCAAATTGATCTCCCTATCGTAATGTGAAATTTTTCAGAAGGGTTTCCCTAGATATGATTTGATGATCTCTCGAGAGCCCCAAATGTGTCCTCCCCAAGTGTCACAACCTCCACGGATGGAAAAATGCACCCCGGATGATTTCTCCGTTGAAATCTGATGAGAAACTGGGAAAAAGATGTGTCTTTCCTTCCTCTCAACTGGGTCAGAAGGGAATCTTTGGATTCTCCCTCGATGGTACAAGTCGAATCAATACCTTTTAAGAATTTGTGTCCTCACCCTGAATAAGTGCACCCTTACTGCTGGAAACTGTCAAACTCTTGCTGAAGACTGATGGAAGACCTTTGTGATATCCCCAGTGACTAGGGTGTGTCTCTCAACACCAAAATCAACCACTGGTGTATTCATCCTGGAATCCACCGAGGTACCTCTCAGGAGATGCACCTCTCTCCTCAATGACAAGTCAATATATGCATAATAATGAATTAGGTCGCTTTACCTTCTCTTATAGGTTCCCGAAACCCTAATTCACTGTTGACTCTATTTTTATCTCATCTGTTATATTTTTAGCTCAAGTTGGCTTAAAATAAATTTTAGCCACTTTTAGCTCAATGTCACCTTAAAATTATAACACCCTTGGCTGGAGTGACCTCTAGTAACCATGTTTACCCCTTTCTGGCCTTAGCTATATTCTAACGGGTTTTTTTAGACCATTAAGCCTCCTCTATGGAGCTCCTATTTGGAAATGGACATTACAAGGTGCTAGAAATTTTCCATATTTAATGGGAACTTTTGATTTCCCGCCACCTTCAAATGATGTCAAGTTTATTTCGAATATCCCTGATTAGTCAAAGGTTGTGATCTTTCAAGTAGCTTCTTTTCGAACGAGTTATTTTAATGAACTGTGGACTTTAACATCTCCATCATTTTTTATGGAAGGAGTAGGGAATCCTAGAATGGATATGCCCCTATCCGTTGCTTAGATTGCATATAGCATTGTCCAACAAGCCTCAAACAACCCTGATTCGGCTCCCCCTCAAGAGGTAAATCATGTTCTTAAGCCTATTTGGGCTCAAGAATCTCTTACTACTCACAATCCTTTGGACTTGGTATTTCCTTTCGATGAGGCGATTTTGGAGGAATTGACTCGGCGAAATAGACCTTGGGACAATCTTAACCATAGATATTATTTTTTACCCGAGCTAAGGAAAGTATAAGAAGGAGATTTCACCCCGACCATGAATGGAGATGCCACTTGTTCTATTAACCCTCTAGCCATGCACAAAATCTATGCTGAGGGAAACATGAAAAGTATAGATGAAATGATTCCCATTTACATCTCTAAAATCCCTAGCCTCATTGAAAATGTATTCATCGGAGCAGACTGTTCCCCCGAGGAGATTCAGGTGTACACTGAATTATTTAAAAAAATTCACGACGTTTTTTCCTAATATTATGAAGAGATTCCAGGAATTGACCCTCGTATAGTCGAACACGAGATTAATACTTACCCCAATGCTAAGCCTATTCACCAAAATCTTCGCCCAGGCAATCCTCACAAGGAAGCGACTATCAAGGATGAGGTAGAGGAAATCATTAAGGATGGTTTCATCTATCCAGTGAAATTGACGGAATGGGTGTCAAACCGTGTTCCTGTCAACAAAAAACAAGGTATGATTCATGTGTGTATGGAATTTTGTGATCTGAATAAATCTTGTTGAAAGATAATTTTCCAATCCCATTCATGGATCGGATTATCGATGAATGTGCGGGATGTGAAGTATTTTATTTTATGGATGGTTTTTCTGGGTACAACCACATTCATATCAAACCTGAGGATCAACATAATAATTTGTTTATATGTCCTTGGGGTACGTTTTCATACAGGAAAATTCCTTTTGGCCTTAAAAATGATGGTGCCACTTTTTAGTGGGCCATGTCGTTCTCCTTCTTTAAACTCAAGAATATAGTCGAGGCACATATTAATTATCTTGATCATGTTCTCGTAAGAGATCTGATCATCCCGTCCACCTACGAATTATTTTTGATAGGTGTCACTACTACCAAATTCTCCTAAATCCGAACAAATGTAGTTTTTGTAAAACATTGGGAGATGCTCTAAGACTATCATTTTTTGTTTTTATATGATCAACATTATTTTTTTTTATATGATTAACATAGTAATTTTAATAGAAAATAAAATATAATTATGTCCAAAAAAATATTGTTTTTATATGATTAACATAGTAATTTTAATAGTAAATAATATATAATTATGTCATATATATATATATATATATATATATGGATCGATATTTCCCAAAACTTATAAACAACTCAAAACTTCTCATCCAATACAACTTGCCATGTCACCTATCCCCCTACCTCCTTTATTGTCCAAACTCCTGTGCAGTCGGCTTGAGAAGGTTTGATGAGCCATTGCACTTAGTCCATAAGATGGCTTCTTCCATGCAAGCTTAGTCGGCTTCACACTACCATCCTCCATGTCAATCGAGTCGTGATCATCGGACCTGATAGAGCTTTACCCTTGTTTACACTAGTTAGATGACACGTAAGCATCATCCTTATCACGTAGCACCATATTCAACCTATATTTAATGTGCGGCGTTTTAAATGCACCATCAACCTCTGCACTGTGTCCTCGAACCACCTGTGACCAAGTGCTCATGCTACCACTCTTGGAACCCTTTTTCTTCTATGAATATCTTTGATATGTTTCCAATTTTTCTCTATTTATCTAGGTAACAGGGTTGTTTTTCCCACCCCTACGCAAGGAGAACGACCCAAGTTACTTTATCTCCTTTCCCAACCAATGAATGTAATCTTTTACCAACTGATGGCCTTGTCCCCTTTGAGGACCAAGGGTTGACCATGTGGTGATGTCATTCATCATTATCTTTACACCTATCCATTTTTCATTTCGATTCCCCCGAGGTGAATTCACAGTAGATGTTGTGCACTCCTAGATGATGGGGCTGTAGTTCGAATCCCTCGGCAACATTGCGAAGGATGATGGATTATTTCCAGGAAAATGAACCTCTGCATAGTTGTATGGTAAGTCACATAGGACAAATTACCCTTGAACAAATATTTCCAGAGAATTGCAATCCATTTTTCATCCTACAAATCTCAGCTTATCTCTCTAAGCGAGAGACTATTTCACAGCTTCCATCCCTTTTCTGCACACAATGCTTATCACACAAACTCTAATGTAATTCACAAACCATAATTGTAAAAACAAAAAAACACAAGATACTTGTTAACAAATATCAACCAAAAATACATCATCGGACAATCACTTGGGCCTACAAATCGACAATTGGCAGAGGAATAATTTGCATGATGATTGAATGAACTGAATTCTCATGGCTCCAGACTTTGAATGAAATCAAGAAATCAACTCTGACCAACTCTGACGTGACAGTAGATGGAATAAGATACAATAATACAAATGCTATCTATAATTCCATAAAAAATCCGTGAACTCACACCCTCATGCTCCCACCAATTGCAACTTTCCCAATAACATGTAAACATTTGAGACATCGCACTTGGAGAAAATTTATAATGCTAACCAATATGATCCAAAGTTTCTTGGATTTGATTATGGAAGATTTTGCACCTTTGGCATATGGAAGGGCTTACCATCCTAATAAGAATTCAATGAGGTTGAATCTTCCTCAGATTATGGTGGCATGTGAAGCTCTTCCATAAAACACTATCTATCCGTAAATTTCAAAGAAATTTAAAAAATTCCTTTTACTAAGGTGGTTGATATACATAGATATCATAATTTTTGAAAAGTGAAAACAATAAGACACTTTTCTACCAATTTTAAAATATTCTTTAAATAAATAAATAAATTAAAAATAATATGTTAGGCTTTGCATTCCTAGCGAGTTGATTCCGCTAATATGCAAGTTTGCAACGTTAATGAGGGTAGAAAAATGCTCACTTCCCATAATTATTTCCATTTAAAAATTTATTCTCTCACTCATAATATCTTGCCTCTTAGTCTTTGTCATGGGTGTCAACCTAGACTTCAATATGGTGGTATTTTTTAACAATACATACAGTTATATATATGGTGGATAGCTAGTTTATATATATATATATATATATATATATATATATATATATAATGGCTAGTTTTTAACAATTTATATCTATATATATTGATATATATATTACTATTTAGTGGATGGATGCAACAAAGTTGGAAAAGAGGGCCATTGTAATGTGGTGATGTCCTCTCAAAAATATTTTTGCATCGTGATTATGATCACAGGGGAAATTACCAGTCCATTTATGCTGAAAGAGAAAGAAAGGAAGGAGGCAAGGACATTGTACAAATTTTTTATTAAGTTGTAATAGCTGAAGCAAGGAAATTTGCATCGTGATTATGATCACACGGGAAATTACCAGTTCATTTATGATGAAAGAGAAAAAAAGGAAGAAGGCAAGGACATTGCACATTTTTTTTATTACGTTGTAATTGCTGAAGAAAGGGAAAATAAAATTCTTGTACCTTTGAAAACAAAATGAGTAAAGACAAGCCTACCTAACCTAATTCTTTCACACCTAACCTAATTCTTTCACACACAACATATAGAGAGGAGAGTATATGCCAAATCTTAAAATTCCTATGCCTTTCAAAACAAAAGCTAGTAAATAAAAACCTACTCAACCTAATTCTTTCACACACAACATATAGAGAGGGGAGTATATGCCAAATCTAAATTATGGTGGAACACTATTCTTGCGAGTGAGTATGTCTAAAATTTATGCTAAGTTTTTTATCAAATTTGTTTTAAAAAAGTTTACAACTTCTAACAAATATGTTTTTCAAAAATATTTTTATTTTAGGAAACTTATTCCACTAAATGAATCAAGTATGTTTTTTAAATATTAGTTTACTATGGCTGAATCAAAATAGCATACTCCTAGTGAATCTCGTATAGAGTTTTTGTCTAGAAGACTAGCTTACTCTCGCTGAATCAATGCATGGAGAGGAACATTTTATTGTCCAGTATTATATAGATGTGTGGTTCCTTTCCTAAATTGAACTTGGCATTGACACGTGTCGCTCTTAAATAATAATAATAATAAAATAAATGAAAATTGTAAATGTAGGATCTAACCTTTTGAGAAATGAAATTTAAAGTGTGTGTGTATTCAATTTAAATTAAATTGATCTAATATAACCCATTTTAAAGTTCAAAAGGAAAGGTTTGCACCTAGAGAGATTTGATCCATCTCGACACTTTGTAAAACTAAAGTTAAGATGGGTCTATACTTACATTACCTTATACATTATTATTGTTGAATATGGTATAAAAAACATATTTATCACCTTATATCTTGAATTTCTATTGTTTCATCGTTGGAGATTGCAACATCACATCAACTCATGTGTGAAAATTATCGTGTGACATTTAATAATTCAAAGTAAAAAGTGAGTGAAGTGCTATGCAACCTTTGTCATTTAATGTATCATAAGTTCATAAAAGTAGACATGTTGTCAATTATACAAGTACACGTCACTACGAATTTACTATTTGTAAAAATGTTTTCACAACCACATTATTACAACCACATAATAAAAATAATTAATATAAGCCATATATATCAAACATAAGTTTTGAAAAGTGAAAATAATAAAATAATAAGATTTATTTGTATCACTTTTAAAACATTTATTAAATTAATTAATTAATTAAAAATAAAATGTTAGATTTTGCATTTCAAATTTATATACAATGATGAACGTTGATGTCACTTTTCTATATATGTCAAGCAAAGAAATAAGAAAATGTATAATCTAATATCTATGGTAAATTAAATCAATCCTACTATTTGTTAGATTTCAAATTTGATATAATGTGAAATATTTCTCGGATCAAGAGGAGAGAGGTGCACATAGAAACTATGCGTAGAGTGGAAAAATATTGGGTGCCACAAGCTTCATAGCTAAACACTCAGGGTTTAGCATGCAGCTCACAGATTACACGATTTATTGTGTGTTGTGATGTAAACGCTTAAAGAATGCATAATAACGTAGTTCTATGTTTAGAACATAAACTCAGAAATACACATGAATTTTTACAACACACAAAATACTTGATATTAATAATTTTTGGTGCACTACGCACATACAAAATACAATATTGTGATGAGGTTTGACTCCAATGACTTCTTTTGCTGACATCACAACTTATGTTGCTCCTCTTGGTTGTTATCTATGCCTCTCTCCATCTGCTCTGCATCATCCTTCAACTAACTAAAGACTCAGAATTATATGAACTCTGACTAAGACTTCTTGTAGAAGTAAAAACTGAATCAACATTAAAGAAAACTATTAATATGAATGACTCTTAAACTACTTGATTGGACTATAGAAATATAAAGATCAACTCCATTTATAACTCCCATGCTTACCGACAAACTTAGACTAAGTTTGAGTAAACGTGCAACTTTGAACTTGCAGACTGTTAGTGAGACAGTCTGACTAATATAATGACTCACTGAGAATTTGGTTGACTGACAAAACTACAGAAAAAATGGACTGTTAGACAAATCGGCGGTGACATGAAGATATCACCAACTTGTAATTACTATATCCAACACTCCCATTTAATTATAAGTAGGTGGGATTACAAAAGAAAATTACATAAAAAATTGAGTTTACAATTTTACTGTCACTCATCTGTTACTGTGCAGACTCCAAAACTACTGGGTAGATGTTGAAATGCATCTCTTGTTAAATCCTTTGTGAAAATGTCTGAATTGTTCTTTTGACCTACAAAACTCTAAGCAAATATCTTTGTTACTCACCAATTATCTGATAAAATGATACCTTGTATCAATGTTCTTAGTTTTCTTATGAAACACATGATTCTTTGATAACATGATGGTTGAATTATTGTCATAGAATATTTTTGTTGGTTTCTGTTGTTCTTGCAACAAATATTTTAGCATTCTTCTTATCCAAACTGCTTGACAAGTTGCTCTTGTAGCTGCGATGCACTCTGCTTCTACTGAATAAAGAGTCATTATGGGTTGCTTCCTTGATTCCCATGATACCATACCTGTTCCAAAATGAAATGTGTACCCAGAGGTACTTTTCCTGTCATCTATACTGCCTCCACAATCACTGCCAGTGTATCCAATAAGTCTGAAATTTTCTGAAGTGGAGTAATTAATGCCAAAATCTATTGTTCCATTAACATATCTCAATATTATATTTCCTTCCTTTCAATGTGATTCTTTTGTAGTTTTCATGATTCTTGAAATTAGGATCGCTCCATACATAATATTAGGTCTTGTCATTGTGAGATACATAAGACTTCCTACTAGTCTTTTAAACAATGTGGGATCCACCTTGGACTCTTTATCTTCCTTTCTTGAATTTAATCTTCTTATGGAAGGTGTTGGGGTTGGTTTTGAATTTATCATATTGAATCTTTTCAATATTTCATGTCCATACTTAGACCGTGAGATAAATAGACCAGTTTTGGACCAATGAACTTCAATTACCAAAAAATATCTCATAAGCTCTAAATCATTGATTTCAAATTTATCCTTCATGACAGACTTGAATTCTTCTATGCCAAAACTACCTATAAATATTAAATCATCCACATATAAAGAAACAATTAACATGTTACCTTGATGATTTTCTTTGATGTACAATCTTGGCTCACTTTCACTTCTTTGAAATCCATTATATATGAGATAGGAATATATGTGACTGTACCAAGCGCTCTGAGAGATTACTTTAATTCATACAATTCTTTCTTCAATTTGTACACCTTATCTTCTTGTCTTGGAACCTCATAACCTTTTGGTTATTCCACATATACTTGTTCTTTTAATTTTCCATTCAAAAATGTTGACTTTACATCCATCTCATAAACTGACCATTTGTATTGTGCGACAATGGATAACATAGTTTTGACAGTGTCCATCCGCGAAACTGGTGCAAATGTTTCAATGAAATCAATTCTAGGTTTCTATGTAAAACCTCTTGCAACTAATCTCTTGAAATCAATTCTAGGTTTCATAGACACAGAGTTGGTGCTCTCAGATTTCTTCAACTCCTCAGTTGTTGTTGCTCCTCTTGATTGTTTTCTCTGCCTCTCTTCATCTGCTCTACATGATCCTTTGACTAACTAAAGACTCAAACTTGTATGAGCTCCGACAGATTTCCTGTATAAATAAAAAATGACTCAACATTAAAGACAACCATTAATACGACTCACTCTTCAACTACTTAACTGTACTCGAGAAAGATAAACATCAACTCCATTTATAACTCCCTTTCTTGTTGAATGACTTAGAGTGAAGTTGAGTATGTGATTTTCCACTTTTGTAGATTGTGAGAACTGACTTAAAAAACTATTAAACCCATCTCTCCTATATTTTTCGATCATAAAAACACCAAAACCAGAATTAAAATTCTCAAATGTTAATTGAATGCATCTAATGTTTGTCGAATATAATACCAATGTATTGGGTTTCAGGTTTGTACCATTTTTGAATTAGTTTTAGAGTGGCGACTCAATCTATTTCTACGTCTTAGCATACCCTCTAGCGCGATTCAACATTTATGGATAAATTGAAAACCACGCTGATATACCTAAACGGCCTGGCAATATTCCCCACATCATTGCATGGAAATTTCCCCGCCATAGTATTGGAGATATGCTCACTCGCAATTAACAACTCGAAAATTGCCACGTCATTATAACGGACTTGTCTCCATTGAGGCAGATGCAGTAAAAAGCCGGAATTACCTCCATTGAGCAAGATGCAGTAAAACTCCACGCACAATAAAAACCAAGGCCAAGTAAATAATGCAATGGGGCATTACCATTTATCAGTGGTACCAATACCCATTTTCGTACGAGATATTAAACGTTGTAGACAGAATCTCATATTTAAATTATACATGACGTCAGATTTTCATTATCCCACATAATATTTAGTGCACATTTAATGCCGTAACATTTTCAGCCATATGAAGTTAATGGAAACAAAGTCTTAATCCACGCAGCCATAATTCCAGCTAAGAGAAACTAAATAAAGGCTTATTCGAGATTCCTAACCTGCAAATCATAACCCTAAGACAACAACATACACAAAACTAAAAAAGATCAAGATTATGAGTAGGATGAAATATGGACTTTGCTCCAAAATAAAACAAAACGATGATCTATGATAGTTTCTCTATTAGCCATCAATCCTTGGACGGTAAACCTAGCAATCCTTGGAGGCGAAACCTCAAAAAATTATTGTAATGAACTCTTTTTTAATCAAGTTTTTGTTTTTGTTAAAACAACATTGCTTTCTAAAAGTGAGTGTTAGTATTGAACGAAATTAATACAGGAGTGGGCCTAATGGTTAAGAACATGTGTTTCCTCTTAAGAGATTACAGGTTCAAGTCCAAAAGGGGTAGGGTATGTATACCTTCTTCGTAGACTTTACCAGTCAAAAGGAGGTCTCATACACCAATTTGATGTGTTGGCTTGGCTGTAACCTTAAAATAGATTATTATTATTAATAATATATAACCAGAGTAAACTTTAGAAAATTTAATAATACTGGAAATTTTAAAAATTTAAACTTAATATGTAATCATAATAAACTCTAAACATAAAAATTAACTACACTCGCCAAATAATTAAACATAAAATATTAATAATGTTGGAAACTTTGAAAATTTCAACTTAATATATAACGATAGCAAATGCTGGGAATTTACTAATAAAGTTTTCCACAACCCCAACCAAATCAATCAAGTTAATGACGGCCGACTCTACCTGCCTGCAATATCTGTGCTCCCAACCCAATCAGAAAATTTGCCTACAATATCCTAATATCCTAGGCATTGTGTTAATTTTGACTGTAATACATGGATTGATAGTTGGAATGCATGGATGGATAGCTAGAACGAATCGATTGTTCTTTATGATGTTTTATCTTTTAATGATGGAATTGTTGAAACAGAAAGGCCATCCCACCAGCCCCAACGATCCCAGCTTGGCAGGAGGACGTTCAGGGGTGTACCACCTCAATCGGTAAAAAAAACTCAGTAAAAACCCTAAACGTGCACACGGAGCAACAAATAAAGTGGCAAGAACCTTCATTATTATGTTAATTAGGTTAATCGAAAGTTGTTAAAATCATAGCTTTTAATTTATTTTGACTATTAAGAATATTTTAATCATATCAAAATATATTCAAAAAATTACTATGTTTATGCAACATATAAGGAAGTTGTCAAAATCTTAGTTTTTAATTTATTGTGATGATTAAAAATATTCTAATCATATCAAATTATGTTTACAAAAATCACATATGTAATTAAGAATATTCTAATTATATCAAATTATGTTTCCAAAAATCACATATATAATTAAAAGCTCATTAATTTTACCTATTTTCAATAATTGTAAGTCTATCAATTGTTACTTGTTTACATTAACAATCCACCTAAACCAACCTGCTAACCTGACAGTTGAATAAATTTAACTGTCTTTATTAGTTTTCTATTTATTTTCAAGTTAACCATGACAATTTTTAAATATAACATGACATTCACTTAATATTTAAAACCTTCTTATTAAATCGCAATATTGGAATTTGAAAAGTGAGAAGCCCATCATATTTTACGATTTCGACTATTATAATAACCGTTCTACCAGTTTCAACGAAGTTTCTATCCCTCGAGTCACTTAATCTATATATATATAAGTTGAATTACTTATATATATATAAGTTGAATTGAAATATATAAATATATAAGTTGAATTGAAATATATAAATTGAATTATAAAACTAGCATGTGGTTACAACTCTCTCCACTCATGAATCACACTCAAAGTGGTTTTCCAGATAAGATACAGTTCCAAGCTAATTTATCGTGTAAATTTGTAAAACATGCAGTCATAAAACATGATTCATTGGTTATAACGACTGGGCACAGTTGAAATCGCTCTAACAGGAAAGAAAGTCCCTCCTTCAAGCCAAGCCGTGCCTTTCTCCTTCAAGTAAGTCTGTCCATCAAGTTGAACTAATAAGCTTTACCTCCTTGAACGTTGATGCATGGTCCCACACGAAGAGAACATATAACAGAGCATGGAAGCTAAGTTCTTGTCAAGCATGATTTGGGAAACTACATAGAAATAAGTAAAGCATTGTTTGCTTCATTCTACAATTAAACTAATTTATGTAATTATTTTAAAAATATGTATATGTGAAAAATGTAATGTTAAAAGATAATTTTAAAGCAGTTTTTTTTTTAATGGTTTAATATACTCAAAAATATGGAGAGCTACAACAGGTAACGTTTTAAAATAATTTTAAAATACACAATAATAATATTAAACAATCTATACCATCAATTATAATAACCGTCAATAATTATAATAAAAGGAGTGATTGATATAAGAGGATAGGGTTATTAAATAATATTAAACAATCTATACCATCAATTATAATAACCATCAATAATTATAATAAAAGGAGTGATTGATATAAGAGGATAGGGTTATTAAATTTATTTTCAGAAAACTCTATTTAAATACAAGTTATTTAAAAAATTCAATAATTGTAGAGGCATATAAATAAATTTTTACTTTGCAACTTCAACAGTCAATAAAATCAGAATTGTGAAAAATAACAATTAATTGTAGAGGCATATAAATGAATTTTCACTTTGCAACTTCAAAAGTCAATAAAATCAGAATTGTGAAAGACAACAATTAGGATTGACAATTTATAAGGGTTTATTAAATCTATTTTCATAAAACTCTATTTAAATAGAAGTTATCCACAAACTTCAATAATTGTAGAAACTTCAATAATTGTAGAAGCATATAAATGAATTTTCACTTCTTTTAAAGTCATTAAAATCAGAATGGTGAGCGAAAACCGTTAAGATTGACCAATTATAATGGTTTCCTCTCCAACATAAAATATCATCTAAAAACCTTGAATTGAGAATTAAAAACTCCATTAAATAAAAATGAAATGGAAAAAAAATCATCTAAAAAACTTTGAATTGAAAATTAAAAACTCCATTAAATAGAAATGAAAGAAAAAAAAAAATAAGAAGATAAATGAAATAATAAAAGGTAAGAATCAAAATACCTAGATGAGAATGAACATATGCACACTAAACAAAAGTAGTATTCTTTGATTAATAAAAGAATTTAAAAAGTAGTATTCTGTGATTAATAAAAGAATTTAAAAAAAAATTTAAAGTTATATGCACACTAAACAAAAGTAGTATTCTTTGATTAATAAAAGAATTTAAAGAACAAAAGTAGTATTCTTTGATTAATAAAAGAATTTAAAGTTACATTGGCAATGCCTATCATAATTAATCATTTTTTGCACATTTGCAAAACTACTAACCATATATCCTTCACAACAGAATGTATCAACCACAACATAGCCAAAACCCTTGGCCCTAGATCCAAGAACATGAAATGATGAATTGTGCATTAAAAGAACATGAAATGATGAATTGTGCATTAAAAAATTGGAATGGTAAGCCATGGGAATATCAACATAGCTACCTCAAAAAAAGTGCAGGGTCTAGATAAAAATTTATGAAAATATGTTGCATCTGGTAAAAAGCTTCTTCATACAGTAACAAATCATACATTAACAAAACATAGCTATCTAAAAAAAAGTGCAGGGTCGAGATAAAATTTAACCAAAAATGCAAAATTGAAAACCTATGCAACCGAACCAAAAATGCAAAATGTTCTAGCATGACTTTGATACAGCACTCAGGTGTATGCCAGATAGAGAATGCCAACCATAAAAACAAGGATATATAGAAAGCAGCTATCGATTGAATCGAAATATTCCTTACAATCAACCCAGGGTGAAAGAATGCACAAATAAAAATATAAAGTTGCACCCAAATAATACTATGAACTTGCACTCGTACAAATTAGTTGCTATGATCTTGAAATCATTGTGCATGGGACAGTAATATTATTTCTTTACAGAATGTAGCCACAACCGACTTGTCACGACATCGCCCCTTTGTCGACCCAGCTTAAGTACACAAACCTCACGCATTCTCCACCAAACCAAACTCTCAGTCTCACTTGGTCCATCCAGTGCTTTCAAGCTGAGAGAAAATTCAAACATTTCATTCCTCTTTGAATGACAGATAATTAGATTTTAAAAACTGCTCATTAAATATACCAAATAGGTACCAAATATGAGGAAAACCCCTAAATATGAACATCTTCTGTCACCTTAAACGCTAAAGTATAAACCCTATATCAAAAGAAATGAACTCAGGAGAAACTCTAAATATGAAATGATATAAAATCCATATTGAACTTTGGGTTTCTTGTCAAACCAGAGAAATACTAGTGGACTACAGGTGAGCACGTACAATGTTGTGCCGATACTGTGCGTGGTATAGAAGTGCAATCTAGTAAAACGAAGGCACTTCCAAAAACAGGTCCGAGATCGTTCATTTTCAATGTTTGGCTCTGTAAAATCAATAAATTAGTACAGCCTTGGTGTTGCTACATGACATACATTAGGGTTAATATAAATAATTCTTATCATACCTGAAACGCCCGCCCAATAACTAGAAGGCCCGCCGAGAAGGCTAGAACCGTCTGATAGTCTCCAGTCTCCAGGGGGCCGATGTCCAACTTTGTTGATCCATCCTAAAGGACTCAAAGCTTGCACAGTTCATCATGTCTAAAACTATGTTTTATCAATTCTTCAAATGTAGGGGCGTTAAACTTTGAGATTAATGTTACCTGAATAACAAAAATAAGAATGAGATGACCAACTAACTGCAGTGAGAAAAGA
>JZKD02S1851525.1:1345190-1400555 GCA_000966675.3 Picea glauca
CGTTGTTTTGGGAAATCACTCCCCAAAAATTCCCTGGGTACCAAGACTGTAATTGAAGCATCTGCGTTAGATAGAAAACCCTTGGGAATGTATGATGATCTGGTAGGTACAAAACTCACAAAAGCATTTGCTGTCGCGTTAGAAACGGAGCTTCAGGAATTTTCGGTGGGTAGACTGGAAAATTGAGCCTGGCCTTGGATCCTCTGAGATAATACACAGCAAAGTCATAGGGGCAGGCAGCCTTTTCCGGGGTATCGTAGGAGCGCAACAAAATTCTGCGGTTGGAGTTCGGTATTTGAATTTCCGACACCCATTTCCCCATTTTCTCTGTCAGACTCCCTTGAACTGCTGCGCCTTTGGTGCGCGGTTTTCGGGACTGCTATGGCGGTTCTGGTTTTGCTCCTTCCGCCCTTGCTCCGACCCCTGCAACTTCATTTTGAAGTCCTTCGACTTCTTAAATCTGAACCGGAACAGACTTGCAATGTCCTCCACCTTCGACATTATGCTTGACGCCGAATGTCGAAGACAGCTGAGTCGACGTGAACAGCCCGGAGAGATTGACGCCGAGCGAGAGGGAGATTATGTCGAAGGCGTTCAGGCAGGTCGGCTTCGGAATGAAGAAGTCGGAATCGACGCCCCTATATTTCTCCATAACTGCGCCCCTATATGTTCCAAACGGAGAGGCGGGCGTTTAAAATTTGAATTTGAAATTCAACAATCGGTAAACGGAGACGGCGTTGGGAGGCAAACGGAAAATCGATGGCCGGAAAATGTTGACGACGGCTGGGCATTCTACGGGATGGAGCCCGTTGCCCGAGACGTCCCATCGGGCTCCAAAACGTAGCGTAGTTAGCTTACTCCATATTATATTGACATAATTCCCGAGTGATAATTCCGGCGTTTCATTTCCGACCGTTCCTGCATAGCATTAAACACACTGTCAGTTCTGTAAGCGACTCATCCCAAGGAACTTTAAATTTGAAATTTGAACCGGTTTCCCTCCTCCTGAAGACCGGCCTTCTGCAATTTTGTTTTTTGAAAACCCCACGCAAAATGCTCTTTGAATATCCCGGAGATCGGCCTTCCTGCGATTTATTTTTTTCAAATGAAATGGAATGCGAGACGAACAATTCCTTGAGCGGTCATTTGCCAGAGCAGCTAGGACAGAACTCGCCTCTGGAATGGCTGGATGTTTCAAAGAATTTCTTCAAGGTCTAGTGCCCCCACATTTGTGCAGCGGAGGCAATCTAACTATGTGCCCGTTGTTGTTAGGATCACCTGAACTGTTCCTGGGGATCTCGAGTTGTGACTGTGGGCATCAACGAATCCGTTCATCAAAAATATTTGGTTGTCAACTTCGATGGATCTAGTTGAAGTCCTTCCAGGATGGCCTATTGCGCAAAGGGTCTAAGCCTCTCAATATGCTTTGCGCAACATTGATTTGTTGTTTGTTGGCTTGAGAAATATTTTCAAGGTTTGCTTGTCTAAAAAAACGTTTTCTGGTGGCATGCGTAAATTCCCGGTTACATGCATATACGATACTAATGATGGTGTTGCACTCTTGTCCATGGCCAGGATAGCAAGGGTTTCATATCCTGGGGAACTGTAGATGCAAAAGACTATATATTTAGGTTTGCCAATATCAGAAAAAGATTCCCTCTGTTTGTTCTTTGTAGATGAATACATTGGAAAATCGTTCTACTGAGGGATTGATATGTTGTCAGATTTCATTCTATGAGACTGAGTTTTTCCCATCGTGCCTTCGGCAAAGTTACAGTTGAGCTCTCTCATGTCATCGCTAGAGTTAACAACTATTATGATCCATCGCTGGCATTTATATTAACTACCTTGCTTTATGCATGTGAATTTCATGGTCAATGTGCAAGTTTTATTGCTCCAGGAATCCCATGATACATAGAGCCGACATAATGCACCGAATGCCTTCCTCCAGGCCGGATTTCATTTGAAATGTAAATGTGCACAAATCGCAGGAAATGTAGGATGGCTCCATGAGAGAGAGGTTTACTTTCAAGCGTACGCTCCGCCCATTAGGGTTTTGGAACTTGGTTCTGAGCTAAGAAAAAAAAATGATCAAAATGCGTCAGTCAACGACTGCGGCGAACACTAAATTTACCATTCTAGCTTATTGTGGAAATACACCGTAGGAGTCACCTCCTTCTCATCCAATTGGTACGAGGCATTTTCTTTTAATTTCGTGAGATCTCACTTCAGTTTTGTGGGCGTCCTGTTTGAATTTCGTGGGGTTTTTTTTTCCAGTTTTGTGGGTGTTTCTCAGATTTCGTGGGTTAACAGTAGTCGACAGCCATTTCTTATTAGTTACATAGATTGAAATTTTAGAAACAAAAAATGCAATCATTAATGCGTACATGATAATTAAGCCGAGCGTACACCTATTGATAATGGGAAGAAGTAATCATTACGCCGAAAGGCGTACACCTATTGACAATGGGCAGATTTAATAGGGGTTTATTCCTTAATAAGTTCTCTATGGACATGATTAAATATGTCTGGAATATATGGCTGTGATTTCAATCATTAACTTTCTAGCTATTATAAAGACATTAGCTATTATAAAGACATATGTTTATGTGTTTACTTTTTTACATTTACCTAATCATATTTAAAAATTATTTTGATAGCTAACTAATTGCCACCTAATTGATTAATATAAATTAAAATATTAACACAAGATAAATGAAACTCAACCGTTTATTTGTTAATCAATAATAAAATTTAATATATTCTTTTAAGGATTCTTTTCATCTTATCAACCTTTCGGCGTTGATCAACCACAATTATGTGGTTGTGCTTGTCACCTTTTAATCATAAATTTCAATCTTAGGGTTGACAATTGAAGAAGCTGGCATATTCTTCGTCGTCCTCTCTAATCAATGGATAGATTTTAATAAATTAACTTTCGCTCATTTATAAAGACGTCCGTTTATGTACCATTTGTAAACTCAGAGGCCTCCTCTGTTAGAGAATGAAGCTTGAAATATTGCCGGCTTGTCTCATGCGCAATCTCCCTTCACCATCTGGTCTTCTGGTTTCTACTACTTCCGTCAGAACCAATGTCGTCGGGTTAACCGCTTTTTTCTGCTTAGCTTCCTGAAGCCTATCACTCGAAGTCCATCGAGCCCTTTCAGCAGTTCTATTTGAAGCCTATAACTGGTTTTCGGTGAACTTTCACAGCTACAACTACCCTTAGCGGCCTCCTGCCTAGCGGGACTTACTACCACTGCTCCACCGACGCCTTACACCAGATTACCAGCAACCTTACCAACAGGATAAGCAACTCAGCCTTAGCAGTACCAAGGAACAACGGATGCAAATACAGGCAAATAAATGAAGTCACAATGTGCGCATAATAGAGAGACAATAGACAAGCATGAGAGATGAATAACAAGCGGAAGTCTTTATATTATCAGAGCATAAAAGCTTGCGGGTATTACAATATGTGCCAGAGGCACTGATAACAGACTCAGAGCAGGATGCTCTTCGCTCGGCTTACAGACTTACAGACAGAAAGACACAAAGCTTCAGACATAAGGGAAGCTTAGAACCTATGACTGACTAACTCACAACTCACAAATTCGGGAATGAATCGAATGAGCTCTCACCCTCTACTTATACAATTTTGAGGGAGTGGAGTCATGATGAAGCATCAAACCCGAATAGACCTGTGGTCCTGTATGTCGACCGCTAAATCTTTCTTTTCTGATTCGGCAGATATATTCACGCAGGAATCTCTGACCAAATCACTTATTTCTTTCAAATCACACCGAAAATAAAGTACTAGAAAAGATTTTTTGGGGTTATCACATAGGATTCCCTGATCAAATCACCGAAAGAAAACTAGAATAGTAAATCTGTCGGGTGATCGTGCAAGATTCCCGAACATAGTATACCGACTCATCACATCCTAAACAGTAGAGTATCTTGGAAATGTGGGTCAATCCTCACCAAAAGTCGGAGAAGTGCTCCGAGTTTCCAAGATTCTCATTATTGATATGACAATACTAGACTTATCTTTATGTACAAAGTGGAGTTTATTACGGCAACCCACGGAATCTGGATGACACCATTGTCGTCCATCTAGACATGAATTTGTCATGAATTTATTTAGTCATTTTCAATGAAGCTAGAAAATCAGTCAGGATACTGCAAAGTATCCCATGATTTTGTGAAGATCTTTCGGACTATGAATAAGACTCCATTGATTCTTTGTAGGACAGTTCTTGATTTGATTCCCCACTGATAGTGATTTAGAATAAACATTCGTAGAATTTCACCATCATTTGGCCCTTGGTAATACATATCTCTGACAGTGGAAAGAGGGACAAAAGAACTCAGGATTTGAGGTTCTATGGCTTCTTTATTAAGCCCGAAATATTTCCACCAATCTGCAATCCATACTGGCGATCTTCCAACACTTGAAGAGTTTACACAACCAAATTTTACCATAATCAAGATATCTTCATGTTGAACAAACTGCCACCAAAGATTTCTGTAATCATGATAATTAAAACTTGTTTCAGGAAAAATAATGTCAGCATTCCTTTCTATCCATTGAGAGATTAACCTTGGTCTGTCTAGACAAAAATATTGTTGGCTAGATCCTTCACCATTTCTTATATCCCAAATCAAATTTATATCACAAAATAATTCTGTTAATGAATGTTAGGCATGGAATGCTTTCCTATTATCTTGATTTATTACTGGTAAGAGGATATTTGAATTTCCTCTTCATCGAACTTCAGGGACAAGACTGGAATATGAAACTTGGGTTGTTTGGGATAATACTTTAGTACTTCTTAATTCCCAATGAGGAACCCAATTTTCTGCATAATTTTCCCAATGTAAAGAATCAGGAATGTTCACAACTTGTTCTGCTCCTTCTCTGATCTGTACAGATATTACTAAACACTACTGTGGAGATGTCAGATGTTCTCCACTCAAGAAATCTGGCAAGCAATTTTTACTTCCCTTGATATGTTCTATGGTAAAGTCAAAATTACTGAAAAGAGCTTGCCATCTAGCAAATTTGTGATCTCCAGGGTTCTTTAAGTCTTTATTGAGGACTTTGTTCATTGATGCAGCATCAGTTCTTAGAAGAAATTTCTTATAAATCAAATAAATTTCAAATTTATGTACAACATTTAGAGCAGCTTTAATTTCTTTATCGAGGGCAGAGTAGTTTTTCTCAGCTTCTTGCCACAAGCCCGAAGCAAATTGAATGATTTCTTCTCTACCCTTTTCTCTAACTTGTTTCAATACAGCTCCCCATCCAATATTGTTTGCATCAGTTTCTACTATTTTAGGGAGACTGTCCTCAGAAATATATAAGATAGGAAGATTCTTGACTTTGGCTTTAATATTTCTGACAACTTGAGTATGTTTCTCAGTCCAAGGTGTTGGATCCTTCTTCAGTCTATCATTTAGAAGCTTACGATCTTGAGCACATTTTTTATAAAAATGGCTTACGTAATTTAAGCTTCCTAAGAACCTTTGCAACTGAGTTTTGTCCAGAATCTTGTCTAGAAATTTATCGGAAAACTCAACAGCATGAGTCTGCAAAGTGATTTGACCATTATTGGTAGTATGGCCAAGAAACTTGACTTGGGTCTGGAACAATTCAATCTTTTTCTTCGACAAGACAAGGCCTGCCTATTTGATAATTTGCAAGAATTTCTTCAGATGTTTGAAATGCTAATCAAGTGAAGAAGAAAAAACAAGAATATCATCAATATATACAATAAGCCAATCAAAATATAGCTTCAGAGTGTCATCCATAACTTTTTGGAATTTAGCAGGTGCATTCTTTAGCCCAAAAGGCATAACATTCCATTTGTAATGTCCAGCAGGGACGTTAAAGGCAGTCTTAAATTTATCTTTTTCATGAATTGCTACTTGCCAAAATCCTGACTTCAAATCAAACTTTGAGAAGATTTTTGCTCCTGCGATTCTGGTAACCAAACTGCTTTTATTTGGAATGGGATATGTATCATCTGCTAGAACCTTATTGAGAGGTTTGTAGTTTAATACTAACCTAGGAACTCCTCTGATCTGCTCAGAATGCTTATTAACATAAAACCCATAACGGTTCCAAGGGCTAGTAGATTTTTTGATTAATTCTTTTTTCAAAAGGTTCTCAATTTCTTCTGCACACAACTTCTGATATTCAACATTCATTGGAATAGCTCTGCTTTTACAAGGTTTTCCCTAATAGTCTTCTTTATAAGGAAGGAAAACTTCATGCTTCTTTTGTTTCCAAAAGGCAGTAGGATTTTCAGAGCAAACAATATTAATAAATTCTTCTTTAAGATGAAGAATTTTTTCTTGAATATCCATCCTTTTTATCTGCTCTTTTGTTCTTAGGTCTTCCTGGAAGCACTTAAGCTCTTTTATTTTCTTAGACCTTAGAACATTCAATTCTACAGAATCTGAGATTCTAGGAGTGGAAATAAACGAGAGATTTATTTTCTTCCCCTCAGGCAATGTGATGGAGTATCCTGGCTTATCAGGAGATACCATAGTAGAACCATGAGGTGATACTGCAGCCAAAAAGGGTGTGCCTAAAATACAAGCAACTGGGATTTCTTCTAAAAGAAATTTCATTTTGAGGCAGAAATCTTCAAAACATAGGACTGCTTCAGGGATTTGGAATGTAATATTATTTGGAATATTCCCAAGTCCTGTAACAGTGGCTTGTGTTTTTTCCCAAAGAGAAATAGGGATGACATGCTTGTTCAACATATTGAGATCTGATCCAGTATCAATCAATGTCTTTAATCTGAAATGTAGGTCTTGAATTTTTATTTCTAACAAGACATGATATTTTTGATGTTGAACGTGAAGGCTTTCATCTTTTTCTGGTTGTTCTTCTTTAGCCTTCTTTATCTGATTTATTGCTTTCCCTAGATCAGATATAGAGAGTATCTCGACTGGACACCTTACCAAACTAGTCTTTATAAGACTCAGTTTCCAAGGCTTTTATGGAATTCTTTTACTGTTCCATTCATGAAAAGAAACATAAATATTTTCCTTATCCATATGATTTTTCCATGCTTGTGCCAGTCTAATTTTCTCTAGATCTGGGGTAATCTTGGCAAATTCTTTTTCCCTTGGATGAGTGTATAGATCCCAATTTAACAGTTCTTTCATCCATTCTCGATTCAACATTTCTTTTCTGCATCCCTTGGATAGACTTAAGAATTTTTCAATTTCGGAAGAAGAAGTTATTCTTGTTCCCTTAGGGATATAGGCTTGTTTTCTTGCCTTTATTTCTGTGCACAGATTATCCTGGATGACTAAAACATGAGGGTCATGGGGAAATGGAATATCTGAGCACTGTGGATGAGGACACTGTTCCTTAGCAGTAGAGCTTGGAGGTAATAAATGTGTTCTTGGATTATGATTCAAATTCTCATACTATAGATTTTCTTCTTCAAACCTAGAGATTGTGGATAAGTTAACTAATTCCCCACAATCAAAACATTTTACAGTGAAAGGGCATTTTAATTGATTTGCTAAAGCATGTAAATAAGGATGCAAACAAAGAGATGAATTTGTACAGGAAAGTTTGGAAGTAGACTTAGGAGGAGTCTTCTGAGGAAAGGATATGACTGCCGAGTTTGGAGTTTCCCTTATTTGGGTTGAAGTAATTGACTTCTGCATTGGTGCCCGTGGGATATCAATAACCCAATCTGTAGGGAAGGAGAGGTTTTCCCATTTGATAAGGAAATGTTCCATTTTTTTATTTAAAGGGTCTGTTATAACTAGAGTATTGGACTGTGAGTCTTTGCTAGGGGAATGCAACACAGATGGGAACATAGTATTTGTGTGTCTAAAGAAACCCTTAACTTGGATAGCAATATTATTTCTAGAAGCCCTGGTATCAAATCCAGTTGTTCAGATTTGTAGTTTTAAGATATCTGTTATATTTTCATCAAAGGTATATACAGAGAAATTTGGATAGCAGTCAAAAAAGACAGGACCATTTGATAGAGGAGCAACAATTCCTCCAATTAAGGAATCAGTGAATTTGTTGTGTGTTAAATCCCTTACTGTGCATAGGACGTATGCATCTCTTCCGTTATGAACCAGATGATTTATTCCAACTCTAATACATCCAAAGTGTAGGAACTTTGTTCCATGTCTTTTAGCTTCTTTCTGGACTTCTTTTGGATTTATTAGTGATATTGTCTGAGTGATATCACAGTTCTGTTGTATGGTACTCACAGATTCTTTGACTACAACTCTAGTTACTTATTTGAGGTGGAACATGGTTAAATCTTGATAGACTTGGTTTGGAGAAATAGAAGGTAATTTCCAAGCAGCCTGAGGGTTTATTTCTACTTCCTCTATACTAGCAGAATTTAGACTCTGGGATCTATTTAATGAAAACATTGACTCTAAAGTATTTACAGAGTCAGATCCAGAGGTACTGCATTCTTCAGCATTTTTTACTTCTCTAAAAGATACTGACCCGGAATCCATTATAGTAGATAATACTATTTCTGCACAGAAAAGTAGGGCGTTTAGTCTTATGTCTTCCCGAAAGAAGATTAGACAGGCTCCTGGCCGACTTCTCAGGAAGAAACTAGCAAATCTTTCAAGAGGTCGCAATAGTGGAAACTGTGCCTTTAAACAGTCCGAAACTACTGATACGGCCTCAAATGTGTTGCAAGAGTGGAATTGTTCCTTTAAACAGCCCGAGACTCTTGATACGGAACTCAGATGTGTCACAAGAGTGGAACTGTGCCTTTAAACAACCCGAGACTCTTGATATGGCACTGGATTCCTTATCGATCACTCAAAGGATATACAAAAAGAAGTATCACACAGACAAAAGTCCACTTTTCCCCCTTTCAAAGGAATTGTACTAGAAGACAATTCTAAACAAGTTAGAGCAATTCCTCTATTACTCTTAGAAGAAGCTATTAAATTGTCAGGAATTGACAAGAGATTTCAATCAGTTTCAGAGTAGTTAAATTGGACTAATACTTCTTTAAGAGGAATGACCACACATACTTTCATAACAAATGACTATGCAAGAAAAGACCAAATCATGGATCTCCAAGTATCTACCAATACCATTGTTACATATGTAGACCAAATACAAGAAAAGGTCATTGATGTGAAAGATAAAATGGATTCTGTTTTATTAGAAATTGAGTATAAGGCCAAAGAGTCCAGCAGAAGCCATCAAGAAATTATGGAAGGGTTAGGAACTGCCTTTTCACATATGGGAAGAACCTTAACAGAAATAAAGGGCAGAACAAGCAACCTGACAAACCTATTCATGCTTCCTTTATCCTTCCTAGTCCTCATATTTCTATTCTATCTCCTGTACATAAACCCTCTGAGATAGAAATTGTAAAAAGATTTCCTTTGCATTTTCCACCTGAAGAAGAAACACCTAAATATTCTTCAAACCCCTCTAAAGATCATCATTCTCTGGTTACCATAAAAAACCCAGCCTATGAAGACCTTCCACATCATTCTTCCAGACCATCTACTCCTGATCTAGTTGGAAAAGGCAGACTTCCAGAAACTCAAACATTTGCTGATGATTGGTTCCAAGAATGGAATATTGACAATTTATCTATTGCGAAGATCAGACAAATGATTGATAGGATGTATGTTTCATACAAAATAATGTGTATGAAGGGGAAAACAGAAATTGAAGCATGCAAAACTATCATTCAATGTTTTACTAGTACCCTCAGTAAATGGTGGGAAGCTATTTCTTCTCCTTTAATGATTTCAAAGATGGAAGAAAAAAATTTAAAAGATGAAGAAGGAGATGTGGTATATCATACAAATGGGACCCCAGTAAACAATATGATTGGTTCTCTCACTACTTTGATACTTGAGCACTGGTGTGGAACAGAGAATGAAATTGCTGATAAACATGAAATTGTTCTTATGAATATGAAATGTAGAAAGATGTCTGAATATGAACAATTTCATAAAGAATGGACACAGAGAATCTTTGAAGTAAAAGAAAGCAAAAACTTGTTATGGAAACAAGTTTATTTGGCAGCTCTTCCAAGTAAGTTTGTGGAATATCTAAAGATGGAGGAAGTTTTCAAACTTCCTTATGAATTGTATACTTGGGGAGAAATATATTCCTTAATAACCAAAACATTGGTAGGACTATGTACCAGCATGAAAATACAAAATTCTGTGTCAAAGTCTTCCTATCTCCCTGATCAAAAATCAATCTGTGAACAATATGGATTATATCTCTCTAATCCAGCAAGAAAGAGAAGAAAAAAGCCTAAAGACATCAGGGGAGAAAAAGGAAGAAAATATAAAGCTAGGTACAAGTATGTTCCTAAAAGCCATTATTATGAGCCAAAAGATATTAGGCTCAAATCTCATACTCATGAAGCAAAACATAGAGTAACCTGTTGGATTTGTGGAAAGCAGGGCCATTATGCTCATGACTGCCCAGAAAATGAAGCCTCCAGAAAAACAAAAGGAAAATTTTCTGAACAAAAAGCAAAAGAGGCTCAAGAAAGGAGGTCGTTGATTCTAAAGATTCATTGCAACAGGTGTGGGGCAAACAATCATGATACCAATTCATGCCACCATAATCCTTTTAGACCAAAAGAAGAAGTTCATATTCTTCAAAAAGGATGTTGTTCTTCTAGAAGCACATCAGAGTTTGAATATTCCTCAGAAAAAATAAAATCCAGAAAAGAATCCTACATCCCTGAGGATACAAGAAGACCATCTGTTCTAGAAATAAAAAAGTTTTTGACCTTTTTTAAAGGATGTCAAAAAGAATTCATAAAACCAGAATGGATGAAAGAAATGTTGAATTGGGATCTGTATATTCATGGGGAAGAGAGTTGGATAGCTCATAATTGTTGTAGGAGCTATCAGAGCCATGCACTCATTTTCAACCCGGGTATGATATCAGACTCCTTTAGATCTGATATAGATATTCGCTCTATGTTTTGTCTGTGTGATACTTATTTTTTATAGCCTTTGAGTGATCCATAAGGAATCCAGTGTCGTATCAAGAGTCTCGGGCTGTTTAAAGGCACAGTTCCACTCTTGCGACACATCTGAGTGCCGTATCAAGAGTCTCGGGCTGTTTAAAGGCACAATTCCACTCTTGCAACACATTTGAGGTCGTATCAGTAGTCTCGGGATGTTTAAAGGCACAGTTTCCACTATTGCAACCTCCTGAAAGATTTGCTAGTTTCTGCCTGAGCAGGTGGCCAGGAGCCTGTCTAATCTTCTTTCGGGAAGGCATAAGACTAAACGCCCTACTTTTCTGTGTAGAAATAGTATTATCTACTATAATGGATTCCAGGTCAGTATCTTTTAGAGAAGTAAAAAATGTTGAAGATTGCAGTACCTCTGGATCTGACTCTGTAAATAATTTAGAGTCAATGTTTTCATTAAATAGATCCCAAAGTCTAAATTCTGCTAGTATAGAGGAAGTAGAAATAAATCCTCAGGATACTTGGAAATTACCTTCTATTTCTCCAAACCAAGTCTATCAAGATTTAACCATGTTCCACCTCAAAGTAGTAACTAGAGTTGTAGTCAAAGAATCTGTGAGTACCATACAACAGAACTGTGATATCACTCAGACAATATCACTAATAAATCCAAATGAAGTCCAGAAAGAAGCTAAAAGACATGGAACAAAGTTCCTACACTTTGGATGTATTAGAGTCGGAATAAATCCTCTCGTTCATAAAGGAATAGATGCATACGTCCTATGCACAGTAAGGGATTTAACACACAACAAATTCACTGATTCCTTAATTGGAGGAATTGTTGCTCGTCTATCAAATGGTCCTGTCTTTTTTGACTGCTATCCAAATTTCTCTGTATATGCCTTTGATGAAAATATAGCAGATATCTTAAAACTACAAATCCAAACAACTGGATTTGATACCAGGGCTTCTAGAAATAATATTGCTATCCAAGTTAAGGGTTGCTTTAGACACACAAATACTATGTTCCTAGCTGTGTTGCATTCCCCCAACAAAGACTCACAATCTAGTACTCTAGTTATAATAGACCCTTTAATTCAA
Source organism: Picea glauca (assembly GCA_000966675.3). Taxonomy (NCBI): domain Eukaryota; kingdom Viridiplantae; phylum Streptophyta; class Pinopsida; order Pinales; family Pinaceae; genus Picea; species Picea glauca. The sequence goes on from JZKD02S1851525.1 coordinate 1,357,277, forward strand.
AAAATGGAACATTTCCTTATCAAATGGGAAAACCTCTCCTTCCCTACAGATTGGGTTATTGATATCCCATGAGCACCAATGAAGAAGTCAATTACTTCGGCCCAAATAAGGGAAACTCCAAGCTCGACAGTCATATCCTTTCCTCAGAAGACTCCTCCTAAGTCTACCTCCAAACTTTCCTGTACAAATTCATCTCTTTGTTTGCATCCTTCTTTACATGTTTTAGCAAATCAATGAAAATGTCCTTTCACTGTAAAATGTTTTGATTGTGGGGAATTAGTTAACTTATCCACAATATCTAGGTTTGAAGAAGAAAATATACAGTATGAGCATTTGAATCATAATCCAAGAACACATTTACCACCTCCAAGCTCTACTGCTAAGGAACGGTGTCCTCATCCACAGTGCTCAGATATTCCATTTCCCCATGACCCTCATGTTTTAGTCATCCAGGATAATCTATGCATAGAATTAAAGGTAAGAAAACAAGCCTATATCCCTAAGGGAACAAGAATACCTTCTTCTGCCGAAATTGAAAAATTCTTAAGCCTATCCAAGGGATGCAGAAAAGAAAGGATGAATCGAGAATGGATGAAAGAACTGTTAAACTGGGATCTATACACTCATCCAAGGGAAAAAGAATTTGCCAAGATTACCCCAGACCCAGAGAAAATTAGACTGGCACAAGCATGGAAAGCTGATATGGATAAGGAAAATATTTATGTTTCTTTTCATGAATGGAACAGTAAAAGAATTCCAGAAAAGCCTTGGAAACTGAGTCTTTTAAAGACTAGTTTGGTAAGTTGTCCAGTCCAGACACTCTCTATATCTGATCTAGGGAAAGCAATAAATCAAATAAAGAAGGCTAAAGAAGAACAACCAGAAAAAGATGAAAGCCTTCAGGTTCAACATCAAAAATATCTTGTCTTGTTAGAAATAAAAATTCAAGACCTACATTTCATATTAAAGACATTGATTGATACTGGATCAGATCTCAATATGTTGAACAAGCATGTCATCCCTGTTTCTCTTTGGGAAAAAACACAAGCCACTGTTACAGGACTTGGGAATATTCCAAATAATATTACATTCCAAATCCCTGAAGCAGTCCTATGTTTTGAAGATTTCTGCCTCAAAATGAGATTTCTTTTAGCAGAAATCCCAGTTGCTTGTATTTTAGGCACACCCTTTTTGGCTGCAGTATCACCTCATGGTTCTACTATGGTAGCTCATGATAAGCCAGGATACTTCATCACATTGCCTGAGGGGAAGAAAATAAAGCTCCCGTTTATTTCCACTCCTAGAATCTCAGATTCTGTAGAATTGAATGTTCTAAAGTCTGAGAAAATAAAAGAGCTTAAGTGATTCCAGGCAGAACTAAGTATAAAAGAGAAGATAAAAAGGATGGATATTCAAGAAAAAATTCTTCATCTTAAAGAAGAATTTATTAATATTGTTTGCTCTGAAAATCCTACTGCCTTTTGGAAACAAAATAAACATGAAGTTTTCCTTCCTTATAAAGAAGACTATTAGGGAAAACCTTGTAAAAGCAGATCTATTCCAATGAATGTTGAATATCAGAAGTTGTGTGCAGAAGAAATTGAGAACCTTTTGAAAAAAGAATTAATCAGAAAATCTACTAACCCTTGGAACCATTATGGGTTTTATGTTAATAAGCATTCTGAGCAGATCAGAGGAGTTCCTAGGTTAGTAGTAAACTACAAACCTCTCAATAAGGTTCTAGCAGATGATACATATCCCATTCCAAATAAAAGCAGTTTGGTTACCAAAATCGCAGGAGAAAAAATCTTCTGAAAGTTTGATTTGAAGTTAGGATTCTGGCAAGTAGCAATTCATGAAAAAGATAAATTTAAGACTGCCTTTAACATCCCTGCTGGACATTACGAATGGAATGTTATGCCTTTTGGGCTAAAGAATGCACCTGCTAAATTTCAAAGAGTTATGGATGACACTCTGAAGCCATATTTTGATTGGCTTATTGTATATATTGATGATATTCTTGTTTTTTCTTCTTCACTGGATCAACATTTCAAACATCTGAAGAAATTCTTGCAAATTATCAGACAGGCAGGCCTTGTCTTGTCGAAGAAAAAGATTGAATTGTTCCATACCCAAGTCAAGTTTCTTGGCCATACTATCAATAATGGTCAAATCACTTTGCATACTCATGCTGTTGAGTTTGCTGATAAATTTCCAGACAAGATTCTGGACAAAACTAAGTTGCAAAGGTTCTTAGGAAGCTTAAATTACGTAATCCATTTTTATAAAAAATGTGCTCAAGATCGTAAGATTATAAATGATAGACTGAAGAAGGATCCAACACCTTGGACTGAGAAACATACTCAAGCTGTCAGAAATATTAAAGCCAAAGTCAAGAATCTTCCTATCTTATATATTTCTGATGACAGTCTCCCTAAAATAGTAGAAACTGATGCAAGCAATATTGGATGGGGAGTTGTATTGAAACAAGTTAGAGAAAAGGGTAGAGAAGAAATCATTCAATTTGCTTCAGGCTTGTGGCAAGAAGCTGAGAAAAACTACTCTGCCCTCGATAAAGAAATTAAAGCTGCTCTAAATGTTGTACATAAATTTGAAATTTATTTGATTTATAAGAAATTTCTTCTAAGAACTGATGCTGCAGCAATGAACAAAGTCCTCAATAAAGACTTAAAGAACCCTGGGGATCACAAATTTGCTAGATGACAAGCTCTTTTCAGTAATTTTGACTTTACCATAGAACATATCAAGGGAAGTAAAAATTGTTTGCCAGATTTCTTGAGCGGAGAACATCTGACATCTCCACAGCAATGTTTAGTAATATCTGTACAGATCAGAGAAGGAGCAGAACAAGTTGTGAACATTCTTGATTCTTTAGATTGGGAAAATTATGCAGAAAATTGGGTTCCTCGTTGGGAATTAAGAAGTACTAAAGTATTATCACAAACAACCCAAGTTTCATATTCCAGTCTTGTCCCTGAAGTTCGAAGAAGAGGAAATTCAAATATCCTCTTACCAGTAATAAATCAAGATAATAGGAAAGCAGTCCATGCCCAACATGCATTAACAGAATTATTTCATGATATAAATTTGATTTGGGATATAAGAAATGGTGAAGGATCTAGCCAGCAATATTTTTGTCTAGACAGGCCAAGGTTAATCTCTCAATGGCCAGAAAGGAATGCTGACATTATTTTTCCTGAAACAAGTTTTAATTATCATGATTACAGAAATCTTTGGTGGTAGTTTGTTCAACATGAAGATATCTTGATTATGGTAAAATTTGGTTGTGTAAACTCTTCAAGTGCTGGAAGATCGCCAGTATGGATTGCAGATTGGTGGAAAGATTTCGGGCTTAATAAAGAAGCCATAGATCCTCAAATCCTAAGTTCTTTTGTCCCTCTTTCCACTGTCAGAGATATGTATTACCAAGGGCCAAATGATGGTGAAATTCTACGAATGTTTATTCTAAATCACTATCAGTGGGGAATCAAATCAAGAACTGTCCTACAAAGAATCAATGGAGTCTTATTCATTGTCCGAAAGATCTTCACAAAATCATGGGATACTTTGCAGTATCCTGATAGATTTTCTAGCTTCATTGAAAATGACTAAATAAATTCATGGCAAATTCATGTCTAGATGGCCGACAGTGGTGTCATCTAGATTCCATGGGTTGTCGTAATAAACTCCACTTTGTACATAAATATAAGTCTAGTATTGTCATATCAATAATGGGAATCTTGGAAACTCAAAGCACTTCTCTGACTTTTGGTGAGGATTGACCCCCATTTCCAAGATACTCTACTGTTTAGCATGTGATGAGTCAGTATACTTTGTTTGGGAATCTTGCACGATCACCCGACATATTTACTATTCTATTTTTCTTTTAGTGATTTGATCAGGGAATCCTGCGTGATAACCCCGACAAATCTTTTCTAGTACTTTATTTTCGGTGTGATTTGAAAGAAATAAGTGATTTGGTCAGAGATTCCTGCGTGAATATATCTGCCGAATTAGAAAAGCAAGATTTAGTGGTCGACATACAGGACCACAGGTCTATTCGGGTTTGATGCTTCATCATGACTCCACTCATTGTATAAGTAGAGGGTGAGAGCTCATTCGATTGATTCCCGAATTTGTGAGTTGTGGGATAGTCACTCTAGTTTTCTAAGCTTCCCTTCTGTCTCAAGCTTCTAGTATTTATGTCTGTAAGTATGTGAGTCGAGCGAAGAGCATCCTTCTCTGAGTCTTTTATCAGTGCCTCTGGCACATATTGTAATACCCAAAAGATTTTATGCTCTAATAATACAAGGTCTTCCGCATATATCTCTGATGCTTGTCTATTGTCTCTCTATTATGTGCACATTGTGACTTCATTTATTTGCCTATATTTGCATCCGTTGTTCCCTGGTCCTGCTAAGGCATAGTTCGCTCCTCCAACTAGTAAGGTTGCTGGTAATCTGGTGTAAGGCGTCGGTGGAGCAGTGGTAGTAAGTCACGCTAGGCAGGAGGCTGCTAAGGGCAATTGTAGCTGTGAAAGTTCACCGAAAACTAGTTATAGGATTCAAATAGAGTTGCAAAAGCACCGATGGACTTCGGGCGGTGTGGTTCAAAATGCTAAGCAGAGTAAAGAATTAACCCGATGACATTGGTTGTGACGGAAGTAGCAGAAATCATAAGACCAGATGGTGAAGGGAAATTGCGCATGAGACAAGCAGTCAACACGTCAAGCTTCATTCTCTTCTAGAGGAGGCCCCTGACAAAGTTGTTCATGGAGAGTAGCTTTAGAAATGGATAGTGATGTTACTCAAAAAATTTCCCTATTAAATCCAAAAAAGATTCAAAAGGAAGCTAAGAAACATGGAACAAACTTCCTGCATTTTGGATGTATCAAAATCGGAATAAATGCTCTCGTCCATAAAGGAATAGATGGCTATGTACTTTGTACAGTAAGGGATCTAACTCACAATAAGTTTACCGATTCCTTGGTAGGTGGAATTGTAGCCCCTCTATCTAATGGACCAATCTATTTTGACTGTTATCCAAATTTCTCTATATATACTTTTGATGAAAATCTTGCAGACATCCTAAAGGTGCAAATTAGAACAATGGGATTTGATATGCGTTCCAGCAGAACAAATATAGTCGTCCAAGCCAGGGGATGCTTTAGACATACAAATACTATGCTCCCAGCAGTCTTACATGCCCCCAACAAAGAATCCCATTCAAGCACTCTAGTCATAACAGACCCTCTGAATCATAAAATGGAACATTGTACCATAAAATGGGAAAATGTCTCTTTTCCTACAAATTGGGTCATTTATATTCCAAGGGCACCTGTACAAAAATCTATTACTTCTGCCCAAATCAAAGAGACATCAGATGCTGCAGTCATTTCTTTTCCCCAAATATCTCTTTCTAAATCTTCTTCTTGTAAAATTCCTTCCTCCTCAACATCATTTTGCCTACATCCTTCTTTACAAGCCTTAGCACGACAAATGGGCAAAAGTCCCTTTGCAGTAAATTTTTTTGATCGTGGAGAAATAATTACTCTGTCTACTCTTACCATATTTGAAGAAAATGACAGAGTACATTTTGAGCATGTCAATCACAATCCCATAACGAATATTCCTCCACCAAGTTCTACTGCTAAAGACCAATGTCCACATCCCCAATGTTCTGACATCCTCTTTCCTCATGATTCCCATGTTTTGGTTATCCAAGATAATCTGGATGAAAAAATAAAATCCAGAAAGGAATCCTACATCCCTGAGGATACAAGAAGACCATCTGTTCCAGAAAAAAAAAAAAAAATTGACCTTTTTTAAAGGATGTCAAAAAGAATTCATAAAACCATAATGGATGGAAGAAATGATGAATTGGGATCTATATACTCATCCATAAGCAAGAGAATTTTCCAAGAGAACTTCAAATGAATAAAATATTAAATTAGCTCAAGACTGGAAGAACTTTATGGAAAAAGAAAATATGTATATATCTTTCTATGAGTGGAGAAGTACAACTATTCTCAAAAAAGAAAACTCCTGGAAATTAATTCCTCAGAAATCTAATCCCATCTGCTATCCAGTCAACACTCTTTCTATTTCTGATTTAGGAAGAGAAATCAGTAGGATCGAGAAATCCATGGCAAATACTCTAGAACAAAAGAAAGAAGAAAAGGATGAAAGTCTTCAAGTCAAACATCAAAAATATCATGTCTTGATTGAACTAAAAATTCAAGACCTGCATTTTAAATTGAAGACCTTAATTGATACTGGATCAGATTTGAATATGCTAAATAAGCACGTTATCCCTGTATCTTTATGGGAAAAAACTCAGGCTATGGTTGTGGGATTAGGAAACATCCCAAATGATATTTCATTCTAGGTTCCAGAAGCAGTTCTCTGTTTCCAAGATTTTTGTCTTAAAATGAAATTCTTATTAGCAGATATCCATGTTGCTTGTATCCTTGGCACTCCCTTCCTTGCATTATTTTCTCCCCATGGTTCAATCATGGTGACTCCAGAAAAGCCAGGATACTTCATTACAATCCAGGGTAGTAAAATAATTAAACTCCCATTTGTATCTACTCCTAGGATTTTAGATGTTGTTCAACTTAATCTTAGAAAGGTTGAAAAGATAAAAGAGCTGAGGGCCTTGCAAACAGAAATCAGAATTCAATATCAATTGAAACAAATAAACATCCAGGAAAAGATCTTCTTCTTAAAAGAAGAATTTATTAATTCATTATGCTCAGAAAATCCTACTGCCTTTTGGAAGCAGAAAAAGCATGAATTCTTCCTTCCTTACAGAGAAGACTATCAGGGAAAGCCTTGTAAAAGCATAGCCATACCAATGAATGTTGAATACCAAAATCTTTGTGCAGATGAAATTGAGGGTTTACTCAAAAAGGAACTAATCAGAAAATCTACTAGTCCTTGGAACTGTTAAGGGTTTTATGTAAATAAACATCCAGAACAAATCAGAGGAGTTCCTAGATTGGTATTCAACTATAAACCACTCATTAAAGTATTAGCAGATGATACTTATCCCATTCCAAATAAAAGCATCCTTGTTACCAGAATTGCAGGTGCAAAGATTTTTTCAAAATTTGATTTGAAATCAGGATTCTGGCAAGTAGCCATTCATGAAAAGGATAAATTTAAAACCTCTTTTAATGTCCCTGCTGGGCATTATGAATGGAATGTGATGCCTTTTGGGCTAAAGAATGCTCCTGCAAAATTTCAAAGGGTGATGGATGATAGTTTAAATCCATATTTTGATTGGCTCATTGTATATATTGATAACATTTTGGTTTTCTCTTCATCCATAGATCATTATTTCAAACATCTGAAGAAGCTTTTACAAGTCCTCAAGCAAGCTGGGCTAGTATTATCCAAGAAAAAGATTGAACTTTTCTAGACACAGATCAAATTTCTTGGTCATACTATTGACAATGGTCAAATCACTCTGCAAACTCATGCTGTTGAATTTGCAGATAAATTTCCAGACAAGATTATTGATAAGACACAGCTGCAAAGGTTCTTAGGAAGTCTAAATTATATAAGCCATTTTTATAAAAACTGTGCACAAGATAGAAGACTCCTAAATGACAGATTGAAAAAAGAGCCAAGTCCCTGGACAGAGGCACATACTCAAGCTGTAAGAAATATCAAAGCCAGAACAAAGAATCTTCCCATCCTACATATCTCTGATGATAATCTCCCAAAGATAGTAGAAACTGATGCCAGTAATATTGGCTGGGGAGCAGTTTTAAAACAGGTCAAAGACAAGGGAAAGGAAGAAGTTATTCAATTTGCCTCTGTTTTATGGCAAACAACAGAGAAAAAATATTCTGCATTAGATAAAGAAATTAAAGCTGCTCTGAATGCCATACATAAATTTGAAATCTATTTGATTTACAAAATATTTCTTCTTAGGACTGATGCTGCAGAAATGAATAAGTTTTTAAACAAGGAACTCAAAAATCCTGGAGATTCTAAATTTGCAAGATGGCAGGCCCTTTTCAGCAATTTTGATTTTTCAATAGAACATATTAAAGGGGCTAATATTTCCATTCCATATTTCTTAAGTAGAGAACATTTACAAAATTCCTGCTTATTAATCTCTATACATATTAGAAATGAAGAAGAGCAGGTAATAAATATTCCTGATACTCTAAATGGGAGATCTGATATAGAAGAATGGATACCCCGGTGGGAATTAAGAAGTACAGAACTTCTATCTCAAGAAACACAGGTTTCATACTCCAGTCTAGTTCCTGAATTAAGGGGAAGAAGAATATCAAATATTTTGGCTCCCTTAACCACTCAGAGCAATGAAAGGGCATCCCGAGCACAGTATGCCTTAACAGAACTTTTCCATGACATAACATTAATATGGAACATAAGAAATACTGAAGGTAACAATCAGCAATATTTTTTTTTAAACAGACCCAGATTATTATCTCATTGGCCCGAAAGGAATCCTAATGTCATCTTTCCAGAAACAAGTATAAATTATCATGAATACAGAAAGATGTGGTGGGAATTTGCTCAAAAGGAGGATATGATAATTATGGTTAAATTTGGTAGCATAAATTTTGCAACTGCAGGAAGACCCCCAATTTGGATTGCTGACTGGTGGAGAGACTTTGGTCTAAACAAAAGCGCCGTAGATACCTATGTTTTAGGATCTTGCATTTCTCTTACTGCTATCCGAGATATTTTCCTTCAAGGACCAAATGATGGAGAAAGCTTGCGAATGTTCATCCTCAACCATTTTTAGTGGGGAATCAAATCAAAGATCATTCTCCAGATCATCAATGGCGTACTTTTTATAGTCCGGATAATTTATACAAAGATGTGGGACACCCTACATTATCCGGAAAGATTTTCTAGCTTCATTGAGAATGATTGAAAATACTTTAATCTCTGGTTTCCGTGGGTTTGTACCTTAAAACTCCACAGTGTAATAATTCATGTCTAAATGGCCGACAGTGGTGCCATTCGGGTTCCGTGGGTTGCCGTCATTAAACTCCACTACGTATAGTGTGGTCGTGTCAATAAAAGAGAATCTTGGAAACTCAGAGCACTTCTCCGACTTTTTGTGCGGATTGACCCACATTTCCAAGATGCTCTACTGTTTATCACATGTTGTCCTCTTTTGTGTTTGTACTTTGGTCGGGGAATCTTACATGACAACCCCGTCAGGACTACTGTTTATCATGTGACATGATACTCTGGCTGAGGAATCTTGCACGACTCCCTAGTCAGATCTTCTGTTTAAATCTGCTTTCGGTGGATTTATTATTAAAATAATGATTTGGTCAGAGATTACTGCGTGAATAGATCTGCCGAATCCTAAAAGTAAAGATTGAGTGGAAGACATGTAGGACCACTTGTCTATTCGGGTCTTAGATTCATGATGACTCTTCCTCCTGAAATTCCTATAAAAGAAGGAGGAGAGCTCACTATCTTCATTCCCGAATTTGTGAGTTGTGAGTTAGTCAGTCATAGGTTCTAAGCTTCCCTTCTGTCTGAAGCTTTGTGTCTTTCTGTCTGTAAGTCTGTAAGTCTGTAAGTCGAGCGAAGAGCATCCTGCTCTGAGTCTGTTATCAGTGCCTCTTGAACATATTGTAATACCCGCAAGCTTTTATGCTCTGATAATATAAAGACTTCTGCTTGTTATTCATCTCTGATGCTTGTCTATTGTCTCTCTATTATGCGCACATTGTGACTTCATTTATTTGCTTGTATTTGCATCCATTGTTCCTTGGTACTGCTAAGGCTGAGTGACTGGAACATTTCTCTGATCCTCAAAAACTTCTACTATTACCAAACTTTTCTTACAATAAGCAAGCTGCATATGATATTCATAAATAAATGGCAATTCAATCCTTTTAGAAGGATTCCCGCTTATACTGGGCATGGTGATAAAGAATCCATTCTTTGGATCTGGACATATACAAGAACCATGAGGTCCTACTGCTGATAGAAAAGGTGTGCCGAGAATACAATCAAATGGTAAATCAGAAATTTGGAGCTTCATTCCTAAACCATAGTCTTCAAGAAGTAGGATGCCTTTAGGAACTTCAAATTGGAAAGAAGTATTTACATTTCCTAGTCCTGTAGCTGATCCAAAACTAGGAAGCCAATATTTTGCAGGGATAAGACCTTTAGGTAGTAGATTTAAATCTGATCCAGTATCTATAAGTGCAATTAATGAAAAAACTTCTTGATTAATTTCTAACTGGATCTTTATATAATACTTCTGATATTTGACAGGCATAATCTTCATACCTGTCATTCCCTGCATCTCTGCTGAAGTCTGTTCTAAAAGAACAGTCTCAAAAGGGGCATCTTCCAATGGTGGAGGAATAGAATCCAATTTTTCTTTAATCTGCTTGATTTCTTGTCTGGCCCATGAGTCAACCTTATAACTGCATTCAACATCTAGTCTGTTGATTGTTTCTTTCAATTCAGAGACTTCCTTTCTAAGAAGTACAACTTCTTTAGCTAGTTCTGTAACAGAGATATTGTGCAGTTTTGGTTCTCTGTTAAACTTAATATATGTCTTTGTGTTCTTGTCAAAGGAAGCATCTAAAAAAAAAGGCTGTCTCCTTGGTATTTCAGAATGTTTACCTTTTTGTTTTGCCTTGAGAGTCTTAATAAAAGTTTCAAGAAGGGAATTTTTCATGTCTCCTTATGGAAGGCTTTTTATTTGGGCAACCATTTGTGGCTCTTGATCTCCTGTTTTCTGAAACATACAGACTTTCAATTTTTCTTGAACTTCAGGTTCTGAATTAGAATCAGAACTGTTACTGCTACTTTCACAAGTGAAAAAATTTGGATTGTTGCAACTACAATGTTGATTCATCACGATTTTGTTTTCTGAGGAATATTCAAATTCTGATGTACTATTAGAATAATAGCATCCCTTTTGAAGAACATGAACTTCTTTTATTTTAAAAGGATTATGGGGGCATGAATTTGTATCATGATTATTTGCCCCACACCTGTTGTAGTGAAGCTTTAGAATCATTTGCCTCCTTTCCTGAGCCTCTTTTGCTTTTTGTTCTGAGAACTTGCCTTTTGTTTTTCTGGAGGCTTCATTTTCTGGGCAGTCATGGGCATAATGGCCCTGTTTTCCACAGATCCAGCAAGTTACTCTTTGTTTTTCTTCATGAGTGTGAGTTTTGAGCCTAATATCTTTTGGCTCATAATAATGGCTTTTAGGGACATACTTGTACCTAGCTTTATATTTTCTCCCTTTTTCTCCCCTGAAGTCTTTAGGCGTTTTTCTTCTTTTTCTTGCTGGATTAGAGAGATATAATCCATATTGTTCACAGATTGGTTTTTGATCAGGGAGATAAGAAGATTTTGACACAAAATTTTGTATTTTCATGCTAGTACATAGCCCTACCAATGTTTTGGTTATTAAGGAATATATTTCTCCCCAAGTATATAATTCATAAGGAAGTTTGAAAACTTCCTCCATTTTTAGATACTCCACAAACTTACTTGGAAGAGCTGCCAAATAAACTTGTTTCCATAGCAAGTTTTTACTTTCTTTGACTTCAAAAATTCTCTGTGTCCATTCTTTATGAAATTTCTCATATTCAGACATCTTTCTACATTTCAAATTCATAAGAACAATTTCATGTTTATCAGCAATTTCATTTTCTATTCCACACCAGTGCTCAAGTATCAAAGTAGTGAGAGAACCAATCATATTTTTTACTGGGGTCCCATTTGTATGATATACCACATCTCCTTCTCCATCTTTTAAAATTTATGCTTCCATCCTTGAAATCATTAAAGGAGAGGAAATAACTTCCCACCATTTACTGAGGGTACCAGTAAAACATTGGATGATAGTTTTGCATGCTTCAATTTATGTTTTCCCCTTCATACACATTATCTTGTATGAAACATACATCCTATCAATCATTTGTCTGATCTATGCAATAGATACATTGTCAATATTCCATTCTTGGAACCAATCATCAACAAATGTTTGAGTTTCTGGAAGTCTGCCTTTTCCAACTAGATCAGGAGCAGATGGTCTGGAAGAATGATGTGGAAGGTCTTCATAGGCTGGGTTTTTTATGGTAACCAGAGAATGATGATCTTTAGAGGGGTTTAAAGAAGATTTAGTTGTTTCTTCTTTGGATGGAAAATGCAAAGGAAATCTTTTTACAATTTCTATCTCAGAGGGTTTATGTATAGTAGATAAAATAGAAATGTGAGGACTAGGAAGGATAAAGGAAGAAGGAATAGGTTTGTCAGGTTGACTTGTTCTGCCCTTTATTTCTGTTAAGGTTCTCCCCATATGTGAAAAGGCAGTTCCCAATCCTTCCATAATTTCTTCATGGTTTCTGCTGGACTCTTTGGCCTTATACTCGATTTCTAGTAAAGCAAAATCCATTTTATCTTTCACATCAATGACCTTTTCTTGTATTTGGTCCACAGATCTGACAATGGTATTAGTAGATACTTGGAGATCCATGATTTGGTCTTTTATTGCATAGTCATTTGTTATGAAAGTATGTGTGGCCATTCCTCTTAAAGCAGTATTAGTCCAATTTAACTGCTCTGAAACTGATTGAACTCTCTTGTCAATTCCTGACAATTTAATAGCTTCTTCTGAGAGTAATAGAGGAATTGCTCTAACTTGTTTAGAATTGTCTTCTAGTACAATTCCTTTGAAAGGGGGAAAAGTGGAATTTGATTCAACAATGATGCCATCAAGGCTTTTCCACTTATTCTTTGGAGAAGGAGATTCGCAGCTTTCTCCTATCATTTGGACTATTGGGTTTTGTTTTAATTTTCTCCATTCAAAGAAGGAAATCCAGTTATCTTCTTCAGACAAGATATCTTTCCATTCTTTTGACAGCCTTAATTTTTCAGAGTTTGGAGTGGCTGTTTTAAATTCTTTTGTTTAAGGATTTGTAAACAAATCCCAGTTCAACATTCTTTTGATCCATTCATCAGGAATAGATCCTTTCTGGCATCCTTTCATGACTGTATGAAATTTATGAATTTCATCTACAGATGGTCTTTGTATATCTTTGGGTAAAGGATTTGTAAATCTACAGTCTGGAATGACTGTGTCACATTGTTTTGTATATCCTAACCCATACTTAGGAGTACCATGTGGTATCATGCCTTTGTAAATGTCTTTGATTCTTGGATCCAATGATTCTATTGAAGGCATGTAATGAATCATAAAATAGAAAGAATTTTCTGAAGTAGATGCAGAAGAATCTACAGTATTATGTACAGATCTAACAGACAATGAAGAATCCATGATAGTAGATATTACTATTTCTGCACAGAAAAGAAGGGCATTTAGTCTTATGTCTTCCCGAAAGAAGATTAGACAGGCTCCTGGCCGACTGCTCAGGCATAAACTAGCAAATCTTTCAGGAGGTCGCAATAGTGGAAACTGTGCCTTTAAACAACCAGAGACTACTGATATGACCTCAGATGTGTCGCAAGAGTGGAACTGTGCCTTTAAACAGCCCGAGACTCTTGATACAACACTTAGATGTGTCGCAAGAGTGGAAATGTGCCTTTAAATAGCCCGAGACTCTTGATACGACACTGGATTCCTTAACACACAGAGCGACTCACACAAGAATGTATACAGAGAGAAAACACAAAGTGAATGAGGGAGTGGAGTCATGATGAAGAATGAAACCCGAATAGACCTGTGGTCCTGTATGTCGACCACTAAATCTTGTTTTCCTGATTCGGCAGATATATTCATGCAGGAATCTCTGACCAAATCACTTAGTTATTTCAAATCACACCGAAAATAAAGTACTAGAAAAGATATGTCGGGGTTATCACGCAGGATTCCCTGATCAAATCACCGAAAGAAAACTAGAATAGTAAATCTGTCGGGTGATCGTGCAAGATTCCTGAACAAAGTATACTGACTCATCACATGCTAAACAGTAGAGTATATTGGAAATGTGGGTCAATCCTCTCCAAAAGTCGGAGAACTGCTCCGAGTTTCCAAGATTCCCATTATTGATATGACAATACTAGACTTATCTTTATGTACAAAGTGGAGTTTATTACAACAACCCACAGAATCCGGATGACACCACTGTCGGCCATCTAGACATGAATTTGTCATGAATTTATTTAGTCATTTTCAATGAAGCTAGAAAATCTGTCAAGATACTGCAAAGTATCCCATGATTTTGTGAAGATCTTTCAGACTATGAATAAGACTCCATTGATTCTTTGTAGGACAGTTCTTGATTTGATTCCCCACTGATAGTGATTTAGAATAAACATTCATAGAATTTCACCATCATTTGGCCCTTGGTAATACATATCTCTGACAGTGGAAAGAGGGACAAAAGAACTCAGGATTTGAGGATCTATGGCTTCTTTATTAAGCCCGAAATCTTTCCACCAATCTGTAATCCATACTGGCGGTCTTCCATCACTTGAAGAGTTTACACAACCAAATTTTACCATAATCAAGATATCTTCATGTTGAACAAACTGCCACCAAAGATTTATGTAATCATGATAATTAAAACTTGTTTCAGGAAAAATAATGTCAGCATTCCTTTCTGGCCATTGAGAGATTAACCTTGGCCTGTCTAGACAAAAATATTGCTGGCTAGATCCTTCACCATTTCTTATATCCCAAATCAAATTTATATCATGAAATAATTATGTTAATGCATTTTGGGCATGGACTTCTTTCCTATTATCTTGATTTATTACTGGTAAGAGGATATTTGAATTTCCTCTTCTTCGAACTTCAGGGACAAGACTGGAATATGAAACTTTGGGATAATACTTTAGTACTTCTTAATTCCCAATGAGGAACCCAATTTTCTGCATAATTTTCCCAATCTAAAGAATCATGAATGTTCACAACTTGTTCTGCTCCTTCTATGATCTATACAGATATTACTAAACACTGTTGTGGAGATGTCAGATGTTCTCCGCTCAAGAAAACTGGCAAGCAATTTTTACTTCCCTTGATATGTTCTATGGTAAAGTCAAAATTACTGAAAAGAGCTTGCCATCTAGAAAATTCCTGATCTCCAGGGTTCTTTAAGTCTTTATTGAGGACTTTGTTCATTGCTGCAACATCAGTTCTTAGAAGAAATTTCTTATAAATCAAATAAAATTCAAATTTATGTACAACATTTAGAGCAACTTTAATTTCTTTATCGAGGGAAGAGTAGTTTTTCTCAGCTTCTTGGCACAAGCCTGAAGCAAATTGAATTATTTCTTCTCTATCCTTTTCTATAACTTGTTTCAATACAGCTCCCCATCCAATATTGCTTGCATCAGTTTCTACTATTTTAGGGAGACTGTCATCAGAAATATATAAGATAGGAAGATTCTTGACTTTGGCTTTAATATTTCTGACAACTTGAGTATGTTTCTCAGTCCAAGGTGTTGGATCCTTCTTCAGTCTATCATTTAGAAGCTTATGATCTTGAGCACATTTTTTTATAAAAATGGCTTATGTAATTTAAGCTTCCTAAGAACCTTTGCAATTGAGTTTTGTCCAGAATCTTGTCTGGAAATTCATCGGCAAACTCAACAGCATGAGTCTGCAAAGTGATTTGACCATTATTGATAGTATGGCCAAGAAACTTGACTTGGGTCTAGAACAATTCAATCTTTTTCTTCGATAAGACAAGGCCTGCCTGTTTGATAATTTGCAAGAATTTCTTCAGATGTTTGAAATGTTGATCCAGTGAAGAAGAAAAAACAAGAATATCATCAATATATACAATAAGCCAATCAAAATATGTCTTCAGAGTGTCATCCATAACTCTTTGAAATTTGGCAGGTGCATTCTTTAGCCCAAAAGGCATAACATTCCATTCGTAATGTCCAGTAGGGATGTTAAAGGCAGTCTTAAATTTATATTTTTCATGAATTGCTACTTGCCAGAATCCTGACTTCAAATCAAACTTTGAGAAGATTTTTGCTCCTGTGATTCTGGTAACCAAACTGCTTTTATTTGGAATGGGATATGTATCATCTGGTAGAACCTTATTGAGAGGTTTGTAGTTTACTACTAACCTAGGAACTCCTCTGATCTGCTCAGATTGCTTATTAACATAAAACCCATAACGGTTCCAAGGGCTAGTAGATTTTCTGATTAATTCTTTTTTCAAAAGGTTCTCAATTTCTTCTGCACACAACTTCTGATATTCAACATTCATTGGAATATCTCTGCTTTTACAAGGTTTTCCCTGATAGTCTTCTTTATAAGGAAGGGAAACTTCATGCTTCTTTTGTTTCCAAAAGGTAGTAGGATTTTCAGAGAAAACAATATTAATAAATTCTTCTTTAAGATGAATAATTTTTTCTTGAATATCCATCCTTTTAATCTGCTCTTTTATTCTTAGTTCTGCCTGGAAGTACTTAAGCTCTTTTATTTTCTCATACTTTAGAACATTCAATTCTACAGAATCTAAGATTCTAGGAGTGGAAATAAACGAGAGCTTTATTTTCTTCCCCTCAGGCAATGTGATGAAGTATCCTAGATTATTAGGAGCTACCATAGTAGAACCATGAGGTGATACTTCAGCCAAAAAGGGTGTGCCTAAGATACAAGCAACTGGGATTTCTGCTAAAAGAAATTTCATTTTGAGGCAGAAATATTCAAAACATAGGATTGCTTCAGGGATTTAGAATGTAATATTATTTGGAATATTCCCAAGTCCTGTAATAGTGGCTTGTGTTTTTTCCCAAAGAGAAACAGGGATGACATGCTTGTTCAACATATTGAGATCTAATCCAGTATCAATCAATGTCTTTAATCTGAAATGTAGGTCTTGAATTTTTATTTCTAACAAGACATGATATTTTTTATGTTGAACCTGAAGGCTTTCATCTTTTTCTGGTTGTTCTTCTTTAGCCTTCTTTATCTGATTTATTTCTTTCCCTAGATCAGATATAGAGAGTGTCTGGACTGGACAACTTACCAAACTAGTATTTAAAAGACTCAGTTTCCAAGGCTTTTTTGGAATTCTTTTATTGTTCCATTCATGAAAAGAAACATATATATTTTCCTTATACATATGAGCTTTCCATGCTTGTGCCAGTCTAATTTTCTCTTGATCTGGGGTAATCTTGGCAAATTCTTTTTCCCTTGGATGAGTGTATAGATCCCAGTTTAACAGTTCTTTCATCCATTCTGGATTCAACCTTTCTTTTCTGCATCCCTTGGATAGACTTAAGAATTTTTCAATTTCGGCAGAAGAAGGTATTCTTGTTCCCTTAGGGATATAGGCTTGTTTTGTTGCCTTTATTTCTGTGACAGATTATCCTGGATGACTAAAACATGAGGGTCATGGGGAAATGGAATATCTGAGCACTGTGGATGAGGACACTTTTCCTTAGCAGTAGAGCTTGGAGGTGGTAAATGTGTTCTTGGATTATGATTCAAATGCTCATACTGAAGATTTTCTTCTTCAAACCTAGAGATTGTGGATAAGTTAACTAATTCCCCACAATCAAAACATTTTACAATGAAAGGACATTTTAATTGATTTTCTAAAGCATGTAAAGAAGGATGCAAACAAAGAGATGAATTTGTACAGGAAATTTTGGAAGTAGACTTAGGAGGAGTCTTCTGAGGAAAGGATATGACTGTCGATCTTGGAGTTTCCCTTATTTGGGTTGAAGTAATTGACTTCTGCATTGGTGCCCGTGGGATATCAATAACCCAATCTGTAGGGAAGGAGAGGTTTTCCCATTTGATAAGGAAATGTTCCATTTTTTGATTTAAAGGGTCTGTTATAACTAGAGTACTGGACTGTGAGTCTTTGCTAGGGGAATGCAACATAGATGGGAACATAGTATTTGTGTGTCTAAAGCAACCCTTAACTTGAATAACAATATTATTTCTATAAGCCCTGGTATCAAATCCAGTTGTTCGAATTTGTAGTTTTAAGATATCTGTTATATTTTCATCAAAGGTATATAGAGAGAAATTTGGATAGCAGTCAAAAAAGACAAGACCATTTGATAGAGGAGCAACAATTCCTCCAATTAAGGAATCAATGAATTTGTTGTGTGTTAAATCCCTTATTGTGCATAGGTCGTATGCATCTATTCCTTTATGATCCAGAGGATTTATTCCGACTCTAATACATCCAAAGTGTAGGAACTTTGTTCCATGTCTTTTAGCTTCTTTATGGACTTCTTTTGTATTTATTAGTGATATTGTCTAAGTGATATCACAGTTCTGTTGTATGGTACTCACAGATTCTTTGACTACAACTCTAGTTACTGCTTTGAGGTGGAACATGGTTAAATCTTGATAGACTTGGTTTGGAGAAATAGAAGATAATTTCCAAGCAGCCTGAGGATTTATTTCTACTTCCTCTATACTAGCAGAATTTAGACTCTGGGATCTATTTAATGGAAACATTGACTCTAAATTATTTACAGAGTTAGATCCAGAGGTACTGCATTCTTTAGCATTTTTTACTTCTCTAAAAGATACTGACCTAGAATCCATTATAGTAGATAATACTATTTCTACACAGAAAAGAAGGGCGTTTAGTCTTATGTCTTCCTGAAAGAAGATTAGACAGTCTCCTGGCCGACTACTCAGGCAGAAACTAGCAAATATTTCAGGAGGTCGCAGTAGTGGAAACTGTGCCTTTAAACAGCCCAAGACTACTGATACGGCCTCAAATGTGTCGCAAGAGTGGAACTGTGCCTTTAAACAGCCCGAGACTCTTGATATGGCACTGGATTCCTTATGGATCACTCAAAGGCTATACAAAAAGAAGTATCACACAGACAAAACACAGAGTGAATAGCTATATCAGATCTAAAGGAGTATGAAAGCAGATTTAAACAGTAGATCTGACGAGGGAGTCGTGAAAGATTCCTCGACCAAAGTATCATGTCACATGATAAAAAGTAGTCCTAACGGGGTTGTCATGTAAGATTCCCCGACCAGCGTACAAACACAAAAGAGGACAACATATGATAAATGGTAGAGCATCTTGGAAATGTGGGTCAATCCACACCAAAAATCAGAGAAGTGCTTCGAGTTTCCAAGATTCTCTTTTATTGACACGACCACACTATACATAGTGGAGTTTAATGACGACAACCCACGGAACCCGAATGGCACCACTGTCGGCCATTTAGACATGAATTATTACACTATGGAGTGTTAAGGTACAAACCCACGGAAACCAGAGATTAAAGTATTTTCAATCATTCTCAATGAAGCTAGAAAATATTTTCGGATAATGTAGGGTGTCCCACATCTTTGTATAAATTCTCCGGACTATAAAAGGTACGCCATTGATGATCTGGAGAATGATCTTTGATTTGATTCCCCACTGAAAATGGTTGAGGATGAACATTCGCAAGATTTCTCCATCATTTGGTCCTTGAAGGAAAAGATCTCGGATAGCAGTAAGAGAAATGCAAGATCCTAAAACATAGGGATCTACGGCGCTTTTGTTTAGACCAAAGTATCTCCACCAGTCAGCAATCCAAATTGGGGGTCTTCCTGCAGTTGCAAAATTTATGCTACCAAATTTAACCATAATTATCATATCCTCCTTTTGAGAAAATTCCCACCACATCTTTCTGTATTCATGATAATTTATACTTGTTTCTGGAAAGATGACATTAGGATTCCTTTCGGGCCAATGAGATAATAATCTGGGTCTATTTAAACAAAAATATTGTTGATTGCTACCTTCAGTATTTCTTATGTCCCAGATTAATGTTATGTCATGGAAAAGTTCTCTTAAGGCATACTATGCTCGGGATGCCCTTTCATTGCTCTGAGTGGTTAAGGGAGCCAAAATATTTGATATTATTCTTCCCCTTACTTTAGGAACCAGACTGGAGTATGAAACCTGTGTTGCTTGAGATAGAATTTATGTACTTCTTAATTCCCATCGTGGTATCCATTCTTCTGTATAAGATCTCCAATTTAGAGTATCAGGAATATTTATTACCTGCTCTTCTTCATTTCTAAGTTGTACAGAGATTAATAAGCAAGAATTTTGTAAATGTTCTCTACTTAAGAAATCTGGAATGGAATTATTAGCCCCTTTAATATGTTCTATTGAAAAATCAAAATTGCTGAAAAGGGCCTGCCATCTTGCAAATTTAGAATCTCCAAGATTTTTGAGTTCCTTGTTTAAAACCTTATTCATTGCTGCAGCATCAGTCCTAAGAAGAAATCTTTTGTAAATCAAATAGATTTCAAATTTATGTATGGCATTCAGAACAACTTTAATTTCTTTATCTAATGTAGAATAATTTTTCTCTGTTGTTTGCCATAAACCAGAGGCAAATTGAATAACTTCTTCCTTTCCCTTGTCTTTGACCTGTTTTAAAACTACTCCCCAGCCAATATTACTGGCATCAGTTTCTGTTATCTTTGGGATATTATCATCAGAGATATGTAGGATGGGAAGATTCTTTGTTCTGGCTTTGATATTTCTTACAGCTTGAGTATGTGCCTCTGTCCAGGGACTTGGCTCTTTTTTCAATCTGTCATTTAGGATTCTTCTATCTTGTGCACAATTTTTATAAAAATGGCTTATATAATTTAGACTTCCTAAGAACCTTTGCAGCTGTGTCTTATCAATAATCTTGTCTGGAAATTTATCTGCAAATTCAACAACATGAGTTTGCAGAGTGATTTGACCATTGTCAATAGTATGACCAAGAAATTTGATCTGTGTCTCGAAAAGTTCAATCTTTTTCTTGGATAATACTAGCCCATCTTGCTTGAGGACTTGTAAAAGCTTCTTTAGATGTTTGAAATGATGATCTATGGATGAAGAGAAAACCAAAATGTCATCAATATATACAATGAGCCAATCAAAATATGGCTTTAAAGTATCATCCATCACCCTTTGAAATATTACAGGAGCATTCTTTAGCCCAAAAGGCATCACATTCCATTCATAATGCCTAGCAGGGACATTAAAAGCAGTTTTAAATTTATCCTTTTCATGAATGGCTACTTGCCAGAATCCTGATTTCAAATCAAATTTTGAAAAAATCTTTGCACCTGCAATTCTAGTAACAAGGCTGCTTTTATTTGGAATGGGATAAGTATCATATTCTAATACTTTATTGAGGGTTTTATAGTTGATTACCAATCTAGGAACTCCTCTGATTTGTTTTGAATGTTTTTTTGCATAAAACCCATAACAGTTCCAAGGACTAGCAGATTTTCTGATTAGTTCCTTTTTGAGTAAACCCTCAATTTCATATGCACAAAGATTTTGGTATTCAAAATTCATTGGTATGGCTCTGCTTTTACAAGGCTTTGCCTGATAGTCTTCTCTGTAAGGAAGGAATACTTCATGCTTTTTCTGCTTCCAAAAGGCAGTAGGATTTTCTGAGCAAACTGAATTAATAAATTCTTCTTTTAAGAAGAAGATCTTTTCCTGGATGTTTATTTGTTTCAATTGATCTTGAATTCTGATTTCTGTCTGGAAGGCCTTTAGCTCTTTTATCTTTTCAACCTTTCTAATATTAAGCTGATCAGCATCTGAAATCCTAGGAGTAGATACAAATGGGAGTTTAATTATTTTACTACCCTAGATTGTAATGAAGTATCCTGGATTTTCTGGAGTCACCATGATTGAACCATGGGGAGAAACTGCTGCAAGGAAGGGAGTGCCAAGGATACAAGCAACAAGGATATCTGCTTCTGGAACCTTGAATGAAATATCATTTGGGATGTTTCCTAATCCCACAACCATAGCTTGAGTTTTTTCCCATAAATATACAGGGATAACATGCTTATTTAGCATATTCAAATCTGATCCAGTATCCATTAAGGTCTTCAATTTAAAATTCAGGTCTTGAATTTTTAGTTCAATCAAGACATGATATTTTTGATGTTTGACTTGAAGACTTTCATCCTTTTCTTCTTTCTTCTGTTCTGGAGTATTTTCCATGGATTTCTTGATCCTACTGATTTCTCTTCCTAAATCAGAAATAGAAAGAGTGTTGACTGGATAGCAGATGGGATTAGCTTTCTGAGGAATTAATTTCCAGGAATTTTCTTTTTTGAGAATAGCTGTTCTTCTCCACTCATAGAAAGATATATACATATTTTCTTTTTTCATAAAGTTCTTCCAGTCTTGAGCTAATTTAATTTTTTCTTCATTTGAAGTTCTCTTGGCAAATTCTCTTGCTTTTGGATGAGTATAGAGATCCTAATTCAACATTTCTTTCATCCATTCTGGTTTTATGAATTCTTTTTGACATCCTTTAAAAAAGGTCATTTTTTTTTTTAATTTCTGGAACAGATGGTCTTCTTGTATCCTCAGGGATGTAGGATTCTTTTCTGGATTTTATTTTTTCATCCAGATTATCTTGGATAACCAAAACATGGGAATCGTGAGGAAAGGGGATGTCAGAACATTGGGGATGTGGACATTGGTCTTTAGCAGTAGAACTTGGTGGAAGAATATTCATTCTGGGATTGTGATTAACATGCTCAAAATGTAGTCTGCCATTTTCTTCAAATATGGTAAGAGTAGACAGAGTAATTATTTCTCCACAGTCAAAACATTTTACTGCAAAGGGACTTTTGCCCATTTGTCGTGCTAAGTCTTGTAAAGAAGGATGTAGGCAAAATGATGTTGAGGAGGAAGGAATTTTACAAGAAGAATATTTAGAAAGAGATCTTTGGGGAAAAGAAATGACTACAACATCTGATGTCTCTTTGATTTGGGCAGAAGTAATAGATTTTTGTACAGGTTCCCTTGGAATATCAATGACCCAATTTGTAGGAAAAGAGAGATTTTCCCATTTTATGGTACAATGTTCCATTTTCTGATTCAGAGGGTCTGTTATGAATAGAGTGCTTGACTGGGATTCTTTACTGGGGGCATGTAAGACTGTTGGGAGCATAGTATTTGTATGTCTAAGGCATCCCCTGTCTTGGACGACTATATTTGTTCTGTTGGAACGCATATCAAATCCCATTGTTCTAATTTGCAGCTTTAGGATGTCTGCAAGATTTTCATCAAAAGTATATATAGAGAAATTTGGATAACAGTCAAAATAGACTGGTCCATTAGATAGAGGGGATACAATTCCACCTATCAAGGAATCGATAAACTTATTGTGAGTTAGATCCCTTACTGTACAAAGTACATAGGCATCTATTCCTTTATGGACAAGAGCATTTATTCCAATTCTGATACATCCAAAATGCATGAAGTTTGTTCCATGTTTCTTAGCTTCCTTTTGAATCTCTTTTGGATTTAATAGGGAAATTGTTTGAGTAACATCACTATTCTACTGTATTGTACTTATTGATTCTTTAACAAATACTCACAACTTTAAGATGGAACATAGTTAGGTCTTGGTAGACTCTACTTGGGGATATCGGAGGTAATTTCCATGCGGCTTGAGGATTTATTTCAACTTCTTCTAAATCTGCATGGTTTATACTCTGAGTTCTATTTAAAGAAAACATTGACTCAAGACTATTTATAGAGTCAGACCCAGAGGTACTATATTCTTCATCATTTTTAACTTCTCTGAAAGAAACTGACCTGAATCCATTATAGTAGATAATACTATTTCTGCACAGAAAAGTAGGGCATTTAGTCTTATGTCTTCCTGAAAGAATATTAAACAGTCTCCTGGACGACTGCTCAGGCAGAAACTAGCAAATCTTTCAGGAGGTCGCAGTAGTGGAAACTGTGCCTTTAAACAACCCGAGACTACTGATACAGCCTCAAATGTGTCGCAAGAGTGGAACTGTGCCTTTAAACAGCCCGAGACTCTTGATATGACACTCAAATGTGTCACAAGAATGGAAATGTGCCTTTAAACAACCCGAGACTCTTGATACAGCACTGGATTCCTTATGGATTACACAAAGGATTTACACAAAAAGAAGTATTACAAGGACAAAACACAGAGCGAATAGCTATATCAGATCTAAGAGAGTCTGATATCATACCCAGGTTGAAAATGAGTGCATGGCTCTGATACTCATTTTCAACCCGGGTATGATATCCGACTCCTTTAGATCTGATATAGCTATTCGCTCTATGTTTTGTCTGTGTGATACTTCCTTTTGTATAGCCTTTGAGTGATCCATAAGGAATCCAGTGCCATATCAAGAGGCTCGGGCTGTTTAAAGGCACAGTTCCACTCTTGCGACACATCTGAGTGTCGTATCAAGAGTCTCGGGCTGTTTAAAGTCACAGTTCCACTCTTGCGACACATTTGAGGCCGTATCAGTAGTCTCGGGATGTTTAAAGGCACAGTTTCCACTACTGCGACCTCCTGAAAGATTTGGTATTTTCTGCCTGAGCAGTCGGCCAGGAGCCTATCTAATCTTCTTTCGGGAAGACATCATACTAAATGCCCTGCTTTTCTGTACAGAAATAGTATTATCTACTATAATGGATTACAGTTCAGTATCTTTTAGAGAAGTAAAAAATGTTGAAGAATGCAGTACCTCTGGATCTTATTCTGTAAAAAATTTAGAGTCAATGTTTTCATTAAATAGCTCCCAGAGTCTAAATTCTACTAGTATAGAGGAAGTAGAAATAAATCCTGAGGCTGCTTGGAAATTACCTTCTATTTCTCCAAACCAAGTCTATCAATATTTAATCATGTTCCACCTCAAAGAAGTAACTAGAGTTGTAGTCAATGAATCTGTGAGTACCATACAACATAACTGTGATATCACTCAGACAATATCACTAATAAATCCAAAAGAAGTCCAGAAAGAAGCTAAAAGACATGGAACAAAGTTCCTACACTTTGGATGTATTAGAGTCGAAATAAATCCTCTGGTTCATAAAGGAATAGATGCATACGTCCTATGCACAGTAAGGGATTTAACACACAACAAATTCACTGATTCCTTAATTGGAGGAATTGTTGCTCCTCTATCAAATGGTCCTGTCTTTTTTGACTGCTATCCAAATTTCTCTGTATATACCTTTGATGAAAATATAGCAGATATCTTAAAACTACAAATCCGAACAACTGGATTTGATACCAGGGCTTCTAGAAATAATATTGCTATCCAAGTTAAGGGTTGCTTTATACACACAAATACTATGTTCCCAGTTGTGTTCCATTCCCCCAGCAAAGACTCACAGTCTAGTACTCTAGTTATAACAGACCCTTTAAATCAAAAAATGGAACATTTCCTTATCAAATGGGAAAACCTCTCCTTCCCTACATATTGGGTTATTGATATCCCACGGGCACCAATGCAGAAGTCAATTACTTCGGCCCATATAAGGGAAACTCCAAGCTCGACAGTCATATCCTTTCCTCAGAAGACTCCTCCTAAGTCTACTTCCAAAATTTCCTGTACAAATTCATCTCTTTGTTTCCATCCTTCTTTACATGCTTTAGCAAATCAATTAAAATGTCCTTTCACTGTAAAATTTTTTGATTGTGGGGAATTAGTTAACTTATCCACAATATCTAGGTTTGAAGAAGAAAACCCGCAGTATGAGCATTTGAATCATAATCCAAGAACACATTTACCACCTCCAAGCTCTACTGCTAAGGAACATTGTCCTCATCCACAGTGCTCAGATATTCCATTTCCCCATGACCCTCATGTTTTAGTCATCCAGGATAATCTGTGCACAGAAATAAAGGAAAGAAAACAAGCCTATATCCCTAAGGGAACAAGAATACCTTCTTCTGCCGAAATTGAAAAATTCTTAAGTCTATCCAAGGGATGCAGAAAAGAAAGGCTGAATCCAGAATGGATGAAAGAACTGTTAAACTGGGATCTATACACTCAACCAAGGGAAAAAGAATTTTCCAAGATTACCCCAGATCGAGAGAAAATTAGACTGGCACAAGCATGGAAAGCTCATATGGATAAGGAAAATATTTATGTTTCTTTTCATGAATGGAACAGTAAAAGAATTCCAGAAAAGCCTTGCAAACTGAGTCTTTTAAAGACTAGTTTGGTAAGCTGTCCAGTCCAGACACTCTCTATATCTGATCTAGGGAAAGCAATAAATCAGATAAAGAAGGCTAAAGAAGAACAACCAGAAAAATATGAAAGCCTTCAGGTTCAACATAAAAAATATCATGTCTTGTTAGAAATAAAAATTCAAGACCTACATTTCAGATTAAAGACATTGATTGATACTGGATCAGATCTCAATATGTTGAACACGCATGTCATCCCTGTTTCTCTTTGGGAAAAAACACAAGCCACTGTTACAGGATTTGGGAATATTCCAAATAATATTACATTCCAAATCCCTGAAGCAGTCCTATGTTTTGAAGATTTCTGCCTGAATATGAAATTTCTTTTAGCAGAAATCCCAGTTGCTTGTATTTTTGGCACACCCTTTTTGGATGCAGTATCACCTCATGGTTCTACTATGGTAGCTCCTGATAAGCCAAGATACTTCATCACATTGCCTGAGGGGAAGAAAATAAAGCTCCCGTTTATTTCCACTCCCAGAATCTCAGATTATGTAGAATTGAATGTTCTAAAGTATGAGAAAATAAAAGATCTTAAGTGCTTCCAGGTAGAACTAAGAATAAAGGAGCAAATAAAAAGGATGGATATTCAAGAAAAAATTCTTCATCTTAAAGAAGAATTTATTAATATTGTTTGCTCTGAAAATCCTACTGCCTTTTGGAAACAAAAGAAGCATGAAGTTTTCCTTCCTTATAAAGAAGACTATCAGGGAAAACCTTGTAAAAGCATAGCTATTCCAATGAATGTTGAATATCAGAAATTGTGTGCAGAAGAAATTGAGAACCTTTTGAAAAAATAATTAATCAGAAAATCTACTAGCCCTTGGAACTGTTATGGGTTTTATGTTAACAAGCATTCCGAGCAAATAAGAGGAGTTCCTAGGTTAGTAGTAAACTACAAACCTCTCAATAAGGTTCTAGCAGATGATACATATCCCATTCCAAATAAAAGAAGTTTGGTTACCAGAATCACAGGAGCAAAAATCTTCTCAATGTTTGATTTGAAGTCAGGATTCTGGCAAGTAGCAATTCATGAAAAAGATAAATTTAACACTGCCTTTAACGCCCCTGCTAGACATTATGAATGGAATGTTATGCCTTTTGGGCTAAAGAATGCACCTGCTAAAGTTCAAAGAGTTATGGATGACACTCTGAAGCCATGTTTTGATTGTCTTATTATATATATTGATGATATTCTTGTTTTTTCTTCTTCACTGGATCAACATTTCAAACATCTGAATAAATTCTTCCAAATTATCAAACATGCAGGCCTTGTCTTGTCGAAGAAAAAGATTGAATTGTTCCAGACCCAAGTCAAGTTTCTTGGCCATACTATCAATAATGGTCAAATCACTTTGCAGACTCATGCTGTTGAGTTTGCTGATAAATTTCCAGACAAGATTCTGGACAAAACTCAGTTGCAAAGGTTCTTAGGAAGCTTAAATTACGTAAGCCATTTTTATAAAAAATGTGCTCAAGATCGTAAGCTTCTAAATGATAGACTGAAGAAGGATCCAACACCTTGGACTGAGAAACATACTCAAGCTGTCAGAAATATTAAAGCCAAAGTCAAGAATCTTCCTATCTTATATATTTCTGATGACACTCTCCCTAAAATAGTAGAAATTGATGTAAGCAATATTGGATGGGGAGCTGTATTGAAACAAGTTAGAGAAAAGGGTAGAGAAGAAATCATTCAATTTGCTTCAGGCTTGTTGCAAGAAGCTGAGAAAAACTACTCTGCCCTCGATAAAGAAATTAAAGCTGCTCTAAATGCTGTACATAAATTTGAAATTTATTTGATTTATAAGAAATTTCTTCTAAGAATTTATGCCGCAACAATGAAAAAAGTCCTCAATAAAGACTTAAAGAACCCTAGAGATCACAAATTTTCTAGATGGCAAGATCTTTTCAGTAATTTTGACTTTACCATAGAACATATCAAGGGAAGTAAAAATTGCTTACCAGATTTCTTGAGCGGAGAACATCTCGCATCTCCACAACAGTGTTTAGTAATATCTGTACATATCAGAGAAGTAGCAGAACAAGTTGTGAACATTCTTGATTCTTTAGATTGGGAAAATTATGCAGAAAATTGGGTTCCTTGTTGGGAATTAAGAAGTACTAAAGTATTATCCCAAACAACCCAAGTTTCATATTCCAGTCTTGTCCCTGAAGTTCGAAGAAGAGAAAATTCAAATATCCTCTTACCAGTAATAAATCAAGATAATAGGAAAGAAGTCCATGCCAAACATGCATTAACAGAATTATTTCATGATATAAATTTGATTTGGGATATAAGAAATGGTGAAGGATCTAGCCAGCAATATGTTTGTCTAGACATGCCAAGGTTAATCTCTCAATGGCCAGAAAGGAATGCTGACATTATTTTTCCTGAAACAAGTTTTAATTATCATGATTATAGAAATATTTGGTGGCAGTTTGTTCAACATGAAGATATCTTGATTATGGTAAAATTTGGTTGTGTAAACTCTTCAAGTGCTGGAAGACCACCGGTATGGATTGCAGATTGGTGGAAAGATTTCGGGCTTAATAAAGAAGCCATAGATCTTCAAATCCTGAGTTCTTTTGTCCCTGTTTCCACTGTCAGAGATATGTATTACCAAGGACCAAATGATGGTGAAATTATACGAATGTTTATTCTAAATCACTATCAGTGGGGAATCAAATCAAGAACTGTCCTACAAAGAATCAATGGAGTCTTATTCATAGTCCGAAAGATCTTCACAAAATCATGGGATACTTTGCAGTATCCTGACAGATTTTCTAGCTTCATTGAAAATGACTAAATAAATTCATGACAAATTCATGTCTAGATGGCTGACAGTGGTGTCATCCGGATTCCGTGGGTTACCGTAATAAACTCCACTTTGTACATAAAGATAAGTCTAGTATTGTGATATCAATAATGGGAAGGTTGGAAACTCGGAGCACTTCTCCGAATTTTGGTGAGGATTGACCCACATTTCCAAGATACTCTACTGTTTAGCATCTGATGAGTCAGTATACTCTGTTTAGGAATCTTGCACGATCACCCAACAGATTTACTATTCTAGTTTGCTTTTGGTGATTTGATCAGGGAATCATGCGTGATAACCCCAACAAATCTTTTCTAGTACCTTATTTTCGATTTGATTTGAAAGAAATAAATGATTTGGTCAGAGATTCCTGTGTGAATATATTTGCCGAATCAGAAAAGAAAGATTTAGTGGTCGACATACAGGACCACAGGTCTATTCGGGTTTGATGCTTCATCATGACTCCACTCCCTCAAAATTGTATAAGTAGAGGGTGAGAGCTCATTCGATTCATTCTCGAATTTGTGAGTTGTGAGTTAGTGAGTCATAGGTTCTAAGCTTCCCTTCTGTCTGAAGCTTTGTGTCTTTGTGTCTGTAAGTCTATAAGTCTGTAAGTCGAGCGAAGAGCATCCTGCTCTGAGTCTGTTATCAGTGCCTCTGGCACATATTGTAATACCCACAAGCTTCTATGCTCTGATAATATAAAGACTTCCGCTTGTTATTCATCTCTGATTCTTGTCTATTGTCTCTCTATTATGCGCACATTGTGACTTCATTTATTTGCCTGTATTTGCATCCGTTGTTCCCTGGTACTGCTAAGGCATAGTTCGCTCGTCCATCTAGTAAGGTTGCTAGTAATCTAGTGTAAGGCATCGATGGAGCAGTGGTAGTAAGTCTCGCTAGGCAGGAGGCTGCTAAGGGCAGTTGTAGCTGTGAAAGTTCGCCGAAAACCAGTTATAGGCTTCAAAAAAAGCTGCAAAAGCACCGACGGACTTCGGTCGGTGTGGTTCAAAATGATAGGAAGAGTAAAGCGGTTAACCCGACGATATTGGTTCTGAAGGAAGTAGCAGAAACCATAAGACCAGATGGTGAACGGAGATTGCGCATGAGACAAGCCGACAATATTTCAAGCTTCATTCTCTGATAGAGGAGGCCTCTGAGTTTACAACTGGTATCAGAGCCATGCACTCATTTTCAACCTGGGTATGATATCAGACTCCTTTATATCTGATATAGCTATTCACTCTGTGTTTTGTTTGTGTGATACTTCTTTTTGTATAGCCTTTAAGTGATCCATAAGGAATCCAGTGCCGTAGCAAGAGTCTCGGGTTGTTTAAAGGCACAGTTCCACTCTTGCAACACATCTGAGTGTTGTATCAAGAGTCTCGGGCTGTTTAAAGGCACAGTTCCACTCTTGCGACACATTTGAGGCTGTATAAGTAGTCTCGGGTTGTTTAAAGGCACAGTTTTCACTACTGCAACCTCCTGAAATATTTGTTAGTTTCTGCCTAAGCAGTCGTCCAGGAGCCTGTCTAATCTTCTTTCGGGAAGACATAAGACTAAACGCCCTGCTTTTCTGTGCAGAAATAGTATTATCTACTATAATGGATTCCAGGTCAGTATCTTTTAGAGAAGTAAAAAATGATGAAGAATGCAGTACCTCTGGATCTGACTCTGTAAATAATTTAGAGTCAATGTTTTCATTAAATAGATCCCATAGTCTAAATTCTTCTAGTATAGAGGAAGTAGAAATAAATCCTCAGGTTGCTTGGAAATTACCTTCTATTTCTCCAAACCAAGTCTATCAATATTTAACCATGTTCCACCTCAAAGCAGTAACTAGAGTTGTAGTCAAAGAATCTGTGAGTACCATACAACAAAACTGTGATATCACTCAAACAATATCACTAATAAATCCAAAGGAAGTCCAGAAAGAAGCTAAAAGACATGGAACAAAGTTCCTACACTTTGGATGTATTAGAGTCGGAATAAATCCTCTGGTTCATAAAGGAATAGATGCATACGTCCTATGCACAGTAAGGGATTTAACACACAACAAATTCACTGATTCCTTAATTGGAGGAATTGTTGCTCCTCTATCAAATGGTCCTGTCTTTTTTGACTGCTATCCAACTTTCTCTGTATATACCTTTGATGAAAATATAGCAGATATCTTAAAACTACAAATCCGAACAACTAGATTTGATACCAGGGCTTCTAGAAATAATATTTCTATCCAAGTTAAGGGCTGCTTTAGACACACAAATACTATGTTCCCAACTGTGTTGCATTCCCCCAGCAAAGACTCACAGTCAAGTACTCTAGTTATAACAGACCCTTTAAATAAAAAAGTGGAACATTTCCTTATCAAATGGGAAAACCTCTGCTTCCCTACAGATTGGGTTATTGATATCCCACGGGCACCAATGCAGAAGGCAATTACTTCGTCCCAAATAAGGGAAACTCCAAGCTCGACAGTCGTATCCTTTCCTCAGAATAATCCTCCTAAGTCTACTTCCAAAATTTCCTGCACAAATTCATCTCTTTGTTTGCATCCTTCTTTACATGCTTTAGCAAATCAATTAAAATGTCCTTTCACTGTAAAATGTTTTGATTGTGGGGAATTAGTTAACTTATCCACAATCTCTAGGTTTGAAGAAGAAAATCTGGAGTATGAGCATTTGAATCATAATCCAAGAACACATTTACCACCTCCAAGCTCTACTGCTAAGGAACAGTGTCCTCATCCACAGTGCTCAGATATTCCATTTTCCCATGACCCTCATGTTTTAGTCATCCAGAATAATCTGTGCACATAAATAAAGGCAAGAAAACAAGCCTATATCCCTAAGGGAACAAGAATACCTTCTTCTGCCGAAATTGAAAAATTCTTAAGTCTATCCAAGGGATGCAGAAAAGAAAGGATGAATCCAGAATGGATGAAAGAACTATTAAACTGGGATCTATAAACTCATCCAAGGGAAAAAGAATTTGCCAAGATTACCCCAGATCCAGAGAAAATTAGACTGGCACAAGCATGGAAAGATCATATAGATAAGGAAAATATTTATGTTTCTTTTCATGAATGGAACAGTAAAAGAATTCCAGAAAAGCCTTGGAAACTGAGTATTTTAAAGACTAGTTTGGTAAGCTGTCCAGTCCAGACACTCTCTATATATGATCTAGGGAAATCAATAAATAAAATAAAGAAGGCTAAAGAAGAACAACCAGAAAAAGATGAAAGCCTTCAGGTTCAACATCAAAAATATCATGTCTTGCTAGAAATAAAAATTCAAGACCTACATTTCAGATTAAAGACATTGATTGATACTGGATCAGATCTCAATATGTTGAACAAGCATGTCATCCCTGTTTCTCTTTGGGAAAAAACACAAGCCACTGTTACAGGACTTGGGAATATTCCAAATAATATTACATTCCAAATCCCTGAAGCAGTCCTATGTTTTGAAGACTTCTGCCTCAAAATGAAATTTCTTTTAGCAGAAATCCCAGTTACTTGTATTTTAGGCACACCCTTTTTGGCTGCAGTATCACCTCATGGTTCTACTATGGTAGCTCCTGATAAGACAGGATACTCCATCACATTTCCTGAGGGGAAGAAAATAAAGCTCTCGTTTATTTCCACTCCGAGAATCTCAGATTCTATAGAATTGAATGTTCTAAAGTCTGAGAAAATAAAAGAGCTTAAGTGCTTCCAGGGAGAACTAAGAATAAAAGAGCAGATAAAAGGGATGGATATTCAAGAAAAAATTCTTCATGTTAAAGAAGAATTTATTAAGAGTGTTTGCTCTGAAAATCCTACTACCTTTTGGAAACAAAAGAAGCATGAAGTTTTCCTTCCTTATAAAGAAGACTATCAGGGAAAACCTTGTAAAAACAGAGCTATTCCAATGAATGTTGAATATCAAAAGTTGTGTGCAGAAGAAATTGAGAACCTTTTGAAAAAAGAATTAATCAAAAAATCTAGTAGACCTTGGAACCATTATGGGTTTTATGTTAATAAGCATTCTGAGAAGATCAGAGGAGTTTCTAGGTTAGTAGTAAACTAAAAACCTCTCAATAAGGTTCTAGCAGATGATACATATCCCATTCCAAATAAAAGCAGTTTGGTTACCAGAATCGCGGGAGCAAAAATATTCTCAAAGTTTGATTTGAAGTCAGGATTCTGGCAAGTAGCAATTCATGAAAAAAATAAATTTAAGAATGCCTTTAACGTCCCTGCTGGACATTATGAATGGAATGTTATGCCTTTTGGGCTAAAGAATGCACCTGCTAAATTTCAAAGAGTTATGGATGACACTCTGAAGCCATATTTTGATTGGCTTATTGTATATATTGATGATATTCTTGTTTTTTCTTCTTCACTGGATCAACATTTCAAACATCTGAAGAAATTCTTGCAAATTATCAAACAGGCAGGCCTTGTCTTGTCGAAGAAAAAGATTGAATTGTTCCAGACCCAA
Source organism: Picea glauca (assembly GCA_000966675.3). Lineage (NCBI taxonomy): Eukaryota > Viridiplantae > Streptophyta > Pinopsida > Pinales > Pinaceae > Picea > Picea glauca. The sequence goes on from JZKD02S1851525.1 coordinate 1,390,601, forward strand.
GTCAAGTTTCTTGGCCATACTATCAATAATGGTCAAATCACTTTGCAGACTCATGCTGTTGAGTTTGCTGATAAATTTCCAGACAAGATTCTGGACAAAACTCAGTTGCAAAGGTTCTTAGGAAGCTTAAATTACGTAAGCCATTTTTATAAAAAATGTGCTCAAGATCGTAAGCTTCTAAATGATAGACTGAAGAAGGATCCAACACCTTGGACTGAGAAACATACTCAAGCTGTCAGAAATATTAAAGCCAAAGTCAAGAATTTTCCTATCTTATACATTTCTGATGACAGTCTCCCTAAAATAGTAGAAACTGATGCAAGCAATATTGGATGGGGAGCAATATTGGTGAGAATAAATCATTCAATTTGCTTCAGGATTGTGGCAAGAAGTTGAGAAAAACTACTCTGCCCTCGATAAAGAAATTAAAGTTGCTCTAAATGCTGTACATAAATTTGAAATTTATTTGATTTATAAGAAATTTCTTCTAAGAAATGATGCTGCAACAATGAAAAAAGTGCTCAATAAATACTTAAAGAACCCTGGAGATCACAAATTTGCTAGATGGCAAGCTCTTTTCAGTAATTTTGACTTTATCATAGAACATATCAAGGGAAGTAAAAATTGCTTGCTAGATTTCTTGAGCGGAGAACATCTGACATCTCCACGACAGTGTTTAGTAATATCTGTATAGATCAGAGAAGGAGCAGAACAAGTTGTGAACATTCCCGATTCTTTAGATTTGGAAAATTATGCAAAAAATTGGGTTCCTCGTTGGGAATTAAGAAGTACTAAAGTATTATCCCAAACAACCCAAGTTTCATATTCCAGTCTTGTGCCTGAAGTTCGAAGAAGAGAAAATTCAAATATCCTCTTACAAGTAATAAATCAAGATAATAGGAAAGTAGTCCATGCCCAGCATGCATTAACAAAATTATTTCATGATATAAATTTGATTTGGGATATAAGAAATGGTGAAGGATCTAGCCAACAATATTTTTACCTAGATAGGCCAAGGTTAATCTCTCAATGGCCAGAAAGGAATGCTGACATTATTTTTCGTGAAACAAGTTTTAATTATCATGATTACGAAAATCTTTGGTGGCAGTTTCTTCAACATGAAGGTATCTTGATTATGGTAAAATTTGGTTGTGTAAACTCTTCAAGTGTTGGAAGACTGCCAGTATGGATTGCAGATTGGTGGAAATATTTCGGGCTTAATAAAGAATCCATAGATCCTCAAATCCTGAGTTCTTTTGTCCCTCTTTCCACTGTCAGAGATATGTATTACCAAGGGCCAAATGATGGTGAAATTCTATGAATGTTTATTCTAAATCACTATCAGCGGGGAATCAAATCAAGAACTGTCCTACAAAGAATCAATGGATTCTTATTCATAGTTCGAAAGATCTTCACAAAATCATGGGATACTTTGCAGTATCCTGACAGATTTTCTAACTTCATTGAAAATGACTAAATAAATTCATGACAAATTCATGTCTAGATGGCCGACAGTGGTGTCATCCGGATTCCGTGGGTTGCCGTAATAAACTCCACTTTGTACATAAAGATAAGTCTAGTATTGTCATATCAATAATGGGAATCTTGGAAACTCGGAGCACTACTCCGACCTTTGGTGAGGATTGCCCCAAATTTCCAAGATACTCTACTGTTTATCATGTTATGAGTCAGTGTACTCTGTTCGGGAATATTGCACGATCACCCGACAGATTTACTATTCTAGTTTTCTTTCGGTGATTTGATCAGGGAATCCTGCATGATAACCCCGACAAATATTTTCTAGTACTTTATTTTCGGTGTGATTTGAAAGAAATAAGTGATTTGGTCAGAGATTCCTGCGTGAATATATATGTCAAATCAGAAAAGAAATATTTAGTGGTCGACATACAAGACCACAGGTCTATTCGGGTTTGATGCTTCATCATGACTCCACTCCCTCAAAATTGTATAAGTAGAGGGTGAGAGCTCATTCGATTCATTCCCGAATTTGTGAGTTGTGAGTTAGTTAGTCATAGGTTCTAAGCTTCCCTTCTGTCTGAAGATTTGTGTCTTTCTATCTGTAAGTCTGTAAGTTTGTAATTCGAGCGAAGAGCATCCTGCTCTGAGTCTGTTATCAATGCCTCTGGAACATATTGTAATACCCGCAAGCTTTTATGCTATGATAATATTAATACTTCCACTTGTTATTCCTCTCTGATGCTTGTCTATTGTCTCCCTATTATGCGCACATTGTGACTTCATTTATTTGCCTGTATTTGCATCTGTTGTTCCCTGGTACTGCTAAGGCATAGTTCGCTCATCCAGTTAGTAAGGTTGCTGGTAATCTGGTGTAAGGCGTCGGTGGAGCAGTGGTAGTAAATCCCGCTAGGCAGGAGGCCGCTAAGGGCAGTTGTAGCTGTGAAATTTCGCCGAAAACCAGTTGTAGGCTTCAAATGGAACTGCTGAAAGGGCTTGATGGACTTCGAGTGATAGGCTTCAGGAAGCTAAGCAGAGTAAATCGGTTAACCCGACGACATTGGTTCTAATGGAAGTAGCAGAAACCAGAAGACCATATGGTGAAGGGAGATTGCGCATGAGACAAGCCGACAATATTTCAAGCTTCATTCTCTGATAGAGGAGGCCTCTAAGTTTACAAATTTGTAAACTCAGAGGCCTCCTCTGTCAAATAATGAAGCTTGAAATATTGTCGTCTTGTCTCATGCACAATCTCCCTTCACCATCTGGTCTTCTGGTTTCTGCTACTTCCGTCAGAACCAATGTCGTCGGGTTAACTGCTTTACTATGCTTAGCTTCCTAAAGCCTATCACTCGAAGTCCATCGATCCCTTTCAGCAGTTATATTTGAAGCCTATAACTGGTTTTCGGTGAACTTTCACAGCTACAACTGCCCTTAGCGGCTTCCTGCCTAGCGGGACTTATTACCACTGCTCCACCGACGCCTTACAACATATTACCAGCAACCTTACCAACAGGATAAGCAACTCAGCCTTAGCAGTACCAAGGAACAACGGATGCAAATATAGGAAAATAAATGAAGTCACAATGTGCGCATAATAGAGAGACAATAGACAAGCATCATAGATGAATAACAAGCGAAAGTCTTTATATTATCAGAGCATAAAAGATTGCGGGTATTACAATATTTGCCAGAGGCACTGATAACAGACTCAGAGAAGGATGCTCTTCGCTCGACTCACAGACTTATAAAACAGAAAGACTCGAAGCTTCAGACAAAAGGGAAGCTTAGAAAACTAGATTGACTATCACACAACTCACAAATTCGGGAATGAATATAATGAGCTCTCCTCCTTCTTTTATAGGAATTTCGGGAGGAAGAGTCATCATGAAGCCAAGACGCGAATAGACAAGTGGTCCTACATGTCTTCCACTCAATCTTACTTTTAGGATTCGGCAGATGTATTCACGCAGGAATCTCTGACCAAATCATTATTTTAATAATAAATCCACCGAAAGCAGATTTAGACAGTAGATATGACGAGGGAGTCGTGCAAGATTCCTCGGCCAGAGTACCATGTCACATGATAAAAAGTAGACATGATGGGGTTGTCATGTAAGATTCCCCGACCAGAGTACAAACATATATGACATAAAAGAGGACAACATGTGATAAACAGTAGAGCATCTTGGAAATGTGGGTCAATCCGCACCAAAAGTCGGAGAAGTGCTCCGAGTTTCCTAGATTCTCTTTTATTGACAAGACCACACTATACACAGTGGAGTTTAATTATGGCAACCCACGAAACCCGAATGGCACCACTGTCGGCCATTTAGAAATGAATTATTACACTATGGAGTTTTAAGGTACAAACCCACAAAACCTTCATTCTAATGGATGATCATGGAAATGTCGAAAACTATATGGGTCCCAATGCTGGGTATAAATTTCCTTGTATAGTTTTGGATCTTCATTACTTTCTTCTTTTTGATGAAGAATGAATTTTGTACGGATTACCCAAGGATGTCTTTCTGTTACAAACAACATTTTGTATTCTTCTTCTGAGTATAGATCCTTTAGGGTATCCAATCTTTGATTTGGAAAAATGAACATTTTTGCAGTATCATATACTCGGGGATGAATATTTACTGGATTTATCCCAAATTTATTCCACCATTCCATAATCCATTCTGGTTCAGGTTCAAGGAAAAAATCAACTGCAAATTTAATCATACAGTAATAGTATTTGTATCTATTTGTCCAGAGACAAACATTAAACCACATTGATTTGTACTGATGATAGGTTATGTTAAATAATTTTTCATCTGGATATCTGTTTGGCCAATCTTGAATGGTTCTCATTCGATTAATCTGGAAGAAATGATATGCAAGAGTTTCTTCCCATCTTTGAGTTTGATGATCAAACCACTGTCTATTTGCAGACCTAAGTCTGCTTAAATCTCCCATTTCAATTAACTTTGTCTTGGATGTAGAAGTTGTAGACTGATGCATTCTTCCAAGTATATGTTGAGGGGGAAGTACATTTATACTGGTATTTCTTGAAAATCCAGGCAATCCCATCTCAACTTCATCTGAAACCCTGAATTGCCATTCTAGTATCCAATTTCTTTCAAATACTTCCCAGGGAGTATTATCATCCAGATAATGAGTATCTGGAACATTTCTCTGATCATCAAAAACTTCTACTATTACCAAACTTTTATTGCAGTAAGCAAGCTGCATATGATGTTCAGAAATAAATTGTAATTCTATCCTTTTGGAAGGACTTCCATCTATGCTAGGCATGGTAATAAAGAATCCATTTTTTCCATCTAGACATATACAAGAAACATGAGGTTCTACTGCTGATAAAAAAGTTGTGCCAAGGATACAATCAACTGGTAAATCAGAAATTTGGAATTTCATTCCTAATGCATAATCTTCAAGGATCAGGATGCCTTTAGGAATTTCAAATTGGAAAGAAGTATTTACATTTCCTAGTCCTGTAGCTGATCCAAAACTAGGAATCCAGTATTTTGCAGGGATAAGATCTTTATACAGCACGTTTAAATCTGATCCAGTGTCTATTAGTGCAATTAATGAAAAAATCTCTTGATTAATTTCTAACTGGATCTTTATATAATACTTCTGGTATTTGATAGGCAGAATCTTCATACCTGTCATTCCCTGCATTTCTGTTGTAGTCTATTCTAGAAGCACAGTCTCAAAAGGGGCATCTTCTAATGGTGGAGGAATAGAATCCAACCTTTCTTTAATCTGTTTGATTTCTTATCTGGCCCATGAATCAACTTTAAAACTGGTCTCAACATCTAATCTGTTGATTGTTTCTTTTAACTCACAGACTTCCTTTTTAAGAAGTATAACTTCTTTAGCTAGTTCTGTAACAGAGAGATTATGCAGTTTTGGTTTTCTGTTGAACTTGATATATGTTTTGGTATTTTTGTCAAAGGAAGCATCCAAGAACAAGGGTTGTCTGATAGGGATCTCAGAGAATTTTCCCTTTTGTTCCTTTTTTACATTCTTAATAAACGTTTCAAGAAGGGAATTTTTCATGTGACCTTCTGGAAGACCTTTGATTTGGGCAAGCATTTGTGCTTCTTGATCTCCTGTGTCTTGGAACATACAGACTTTTAGTTTTTCTTGAATTTTAGGTTCTGATTCAGAACCAGAACTATCACTGTTACTTTCACAAGTGCAAAAATTTGGATTGCTGCAACTACAGTGTTGGTTCATCAAAATTTCATTTTCCGAGGAATATTCAAACTCTGATGTGCTGCTAGAAGAACAACATCCTTTTTGAAGAAGATGAACTTCTTCTTTTGGTTTAAAATGATTATGGGGGCATGAACTGGTATCATGATTGTTTTCCCCACACCTGTTGCAGTGAATCTTTAGAATCAACTGCCTCCTTTCTTGAGCCTCTTTTTCTTTTTGTTCAGAAAATTTTCCTTTTGTTTTTCTGGAGGCTTCATTTTCGGGGTATTCATGAGCATAATGGCCCTTCTTTCCACAAATCCAGCAGGTTACTCTCTATTTTGCTTCATGAGTATGAGATTTGAGCCTAATATCTTTTGGCTCATAATAATGGATTTTAGGAACATACTTGTACCTAGCTTTATATTTTCATCCTTTTTCTCCCCTGAAGTCTTTAGGCTTTTTTCTTCTCTTTCTTGCTGGATTAGAGAGATATAAACCATATTGTTCACAGATTGATTTTTGATCAAGGAGATAGGAAGAATTTGACACAGAATTTTGTATTTTCATGTTGTTACATAGTCCTACCAATGTTTTGGTTATTAAGGAATATATTTCTCCCCAGGTATACAATTCATAAGGAAGTTTGAAAAGTTCCTCCATCTTTAGATATTCCACAAAATTACTTGGAAGAGCTGCCAAATAAACTTGTTTCCATAACAAGTTTTTGATTTCTTTTACTTCAAATATCCTCTATGTCCATTCTTTATGAAATTGTTCATATTCAGACATCTTTCTACATTTCATATTCATAAGAACAATTTCATGTTTATCAACAATTTCATTCTCTATTCCACACCAGTGCTCAAGTATCAAAGTAGTGAGAGCACCAATCATATTGTTTACTGGGGTCCCATTTGTATGATATACAACATCTCCTTCTTCATCTTTTAAAATTTCTGCTTCCATTTTTGAAATCATTAAAGGAGAAGAAATAACTTCCCACCATTTACTGAGAGTACCAGTAAAACACTGAATGATACTTTTGCATGCTTCAACTTCTGTTTTTCCTTTCATGCACATTATTTTGTATGACACATACATCCTATCAATCATTTGTCTGATCTGTGCAATAGATAAATTGTCAATGTTCCATTCTTAGAACCAATCATCAACAAATGTTTGGGTTTCATGAAGTCTACCTTTTCCAACTAGATCAGGAGCAGATGGTCTGGAAGAGTGATGTGGAAGATTATCATAAGTTGGGTTTCTGATGGTGACTAGATAATGATGATATTTAGAAGGGTTTGAAGAAGATTCAGGTGTTTCTTCTTCAGAAGGAAAATGTAAAGGAAATCTTTTTACAATTTCTATCTCAGAGGGTTTATGTACAGGAGATAAAATAGAAATGTGAGGGTTAGGAAGGATAAAGGAAGCAGGAATAGGTTTGTCAGGTTGACTTGTTCTGCCCTTTATTTCTGTTAAGGTTCTCCCCATATGTGAAAAGGCAGTTCCTAATCCTTCCATAATTTCTTCATGGTTTCTGCTGGACTCTTTGGCCTTATACTCAATTTCTAATAAAGCAGAATCCATTTTATCTTTCACATCAATGACCTTTTCTTTTATTTGTTCCACAGATCTAACAATGGTATTAGTAGATACTTGGAGATCCATGATTTGGTCTTTTCTTGCATAGTCATTTGTTATGAAAGTATGTGTGGCCATTCCTCTTAAAGCAGTATTAGTTCAATTTAACTTCTTTGAAACTGATTGAACTCTCTTATCAATTCCTGACAATTTAATAGCTTCTTCTGAGAGTAATAGAGGAATTTCTCTAGCTTGTTTAGAATTGTCTTCTAGTACAATTCCTTTGAAAGGGAGAAAAGTGGAATTTGATTATGTTTTAGGATTCATTACATGCCTTCAATAGAATCATTGGATCCAAGAATCAAAGACATTTACAAAGGCATGAGACCACCTGGTACTCCTAAGTATGGGTTAGGATATACAGAACAATGTGAAACAATCATTCCAGACTGTAGATTTACAAATCCTTTACCCAAATATATACAAAGACCATCTGTAGATGAAATTCATAAATTTCATACAGTCATGAAAGGATGCCAGAAAGGATCTATTCCTGATGAATGGATCAAAAGAATGTTGAACTGGGATTTGTTTACAAATTCTTAAACAAAAGAATTTAATACAGCCACTCCAAACTCTGAAAAATTAAGGCTGTCAAAAGAATGGAAAGATTTCATGTCTCAAGAAGATAACTGGATTTCCTTCTTTGAATGGAGGAAATTAAAACAAAACCCAATAGTCCAAATGATAGGAGAAAGATCTGAATCTCCTTCTCCAAAGCATAAGTGGAAAAGCCTTGATGGCAACATTGTTGAATCAAATTCCACTTTTCCCCCTTTCAAAGGAATTGTACTAGAATCCAATTCTAAACAAGTTATAGCAATTCCTCTATTACTCTCAGAAGAAGCTATTAAATTGTCAGGAATTGACAAGAGAGTTCAATCAGTTTCAGAGCAGTTAAATTGGACTAATATTGCTTTAAGAGGAATGGCCACACATACTTTCATAACAAATGACTATGCAAGAAAAGACCAAATCATGGATCTCCAAGTATCTACTAATACCATTGTCAGATATGTGGACCAAATACAAGAAAAGGTCATTGATGTGAAAGATAAAATGGATTCTGCTTTACTAGAAATCGAGTATAAGGCCAAAGAGTCCAACAGAAACCATGAAGAAGTTATGGAAGGATTGGGAACTTCCTTTTCACATATGGGGAGAACATTAACAGAAATAAAGGGCAGAACAAGTCAACCTGACAAACCTATTCCTGCTTCCTTTATCCTTCCTAGTCCTCACATTTCTATTCTATCTCCTGTACATAAACCCTCTGAGATAGAAATTGTAAAAAGATTTCCTTTGCATTTTCCATCCAAAGAAGAAACACCTGAATCTTCTTTAAACCCCTCTAAAGATCATCATTCTCTGGTTACCATAAAAAATCCATCCTATGAAGACCTTCCACATCATTCTTCCAGACCATCTGCTCCTGATCTAGTTGGAAACGACAGACTTCTAGAAACTCAAACATTTGCTGATGATTGGTTCCAAGAATGGAATATTGACAATTTCTCTATTGCACAGATCCATAGATGATTTTACGGGCGAAATTTCGCCCATGGGCGAAATTTAGGGGCTTCCAATTTTTTATTGGGCTAATTTTTTGTATTAAAGTGATTTTTTAAAACTTATATCATTAGCCCGTAATTTATTTTAGGGGAAAAATCATGTACAGGGTTAGCCCATGTTTTTAGGAGAGATTGATGAAAAAAAATTATATTTCGCCCCTGCAATTTGGAGGGACAAGCTTCCATTAGCCAAATTTCTAGAAGTATGGGAATTTTTGATAACTTCTTCGCCCACCCATTTGGTAAAATCGGGGTTTAAGGTTTAATTCTCCCTGATTTTGTGGTATGGGCACTGGGTAGCTACATTTTGGCCCTCGTACCTGGTATAAATTGTATGGGATTTGCTCTCTCTAGTGACCATCCCAAAAATATCTAATTCCCCAAGGCCTGGTTTACATATATTGAATTTTCGTGCTTATTTCCCCTCGACGAAACAGAAAAAAGGGCAAGAGTCAGAGATGCTAGTGGTGGAGCTGCCTGTTCAGAGCAGAAGAAACTAGAATTTGTTACAGTTATTAGCCTGGTGGAGCCACCTGTTCAGAGCAGAAAAAACTCGGATGGTGCCACGTGAGGCTTTGGCAGTCAATAATTACTAGGGTTTCCAAACGACTTAATAGGTATTTACTATTTACCTAGTCCTTCGTCTTTATTACCCATCCAAGATATCAAACTTTTCAACCATGTTTAGTGGAATTATGATGTTTTCAAAACATTTCAAACTTGTGTTGTTGTTGAGTATCCTGTTCTCTTTCATTTTCCTCCACATTGGAAAGGTGATGTGCTTGGAGACAAATGGATGATTCAATAGGAAAGACATTTTTCGTGAGAAACACACTTCACTCCGTTTGGAAGTTTGTGTTTTAGATTAGATTTGGCTATCCACTTGTTGTCAAGATTGCCATTTTTAAAAAATATGTAGAGAGTCTTCACATCAGCACTAAAGTAGATATGCTAGCCCTCCTTGCCTATGTGTGGGGTGTTTGTCTATCCTCTCTTTTCCCCCTGGGTGTAGTGATCTTCATGTACATGTATCAGATATCTTGATT
>JZKD02S1851525.1:1413823-1429658 GCA_000966675.3 Picea glauca
GACACATGGACGGTGGAGACTATGAGAGAGTTGCCATTAAGAATTAATTAATTAATTAATGATTTAGGGTTAGGTGAGTCTCAAAAATCGTTATAAAAGAGAGGGAAAGGAAGGAGGAAGGGGAGACGGTGAGCGTAACGATTCGCTACTGAGTTGCGGCTTGACGGATTGCTTGTGAGGAGTTGGGTATATCTCAGCTGTGTTTGGAGTGGTAGCTCAACCGTTGAGGCTAGCTGAGACGTTATTCTATCTCTGGTTCTTGCGTGGCCCCTTTGCGGCTCGGGGGGCTAAGGGGGAAGAAGAGTACCCCTAGCGTTGGCTGGGAGGTACCGGTGAGTTTTCTTTGGTCGGCAAGCGGGACGCGGCATAGAGCGCGGGACGCGGCACGGAGCGCGGGACATCTCCGAAGCGGGCGTGTGGCCAAGGTATGATTTTTATGGGTAAGGTAGAAAGCATTTTATATTCGACAAATTGTTGTTATTGGTGAGAATATGATGAGATTGTTTGGCATTATATGTTGCAATTTCGTTCAGCAATGATGTTGTAGAGTTTGTTTATATTTTGATCATGTGTCACTTTAAATTATGGTGTCATGTGTTTTTGCACTGATATGAATTATGTTACGTGGTTAAGTCCTTATTTCTTCATGGAACCAAACTAAAAAGAAAAGAAAAAAAAAAAAAATTCCTATTGTACTTCGCTGTTTAGAGACGTAACGAAGGGGCCGTTACAGCCTGTCAAATATCAGAAGTATTATATAAAGATCCAGTTAGAAATTAATCAAGAGATTTTTTCATTAACTGCACTTATACATACTGGATCAGATTTAAATCTGCTGCATAAAGGTCTTATCCCTGCAAAATATTGGCTTCCTAGTTTTGGATCAGCTACAGGACTAGGAAATGTAAATAATTATTTCCAATTTGAAGTTCCTAAAGGCATCCTACTTATTGAAGACTATGGTTTAGGAATGAAGTTCCAAATTTCTGATTTACCAGTTGATTGTATTCTCGGCAAACCTTTTCTATCAGTAGTAGGACCTCATGGTTCTTGTATATGTCCAGATGGAAAAAATGGATTCTTTATCACCATGCCCAGTATAAGCGGGAATCCTTCTAAAAGGATTGAATTTCCATTTATTTCGGAATATCATATGGAGGTTGCTTATTGTAAGAAAAGATTGGTAATAGTAGAAGTTTTTGAGGATCAGAGAAATGTTCCAATCACTCATTATCTAGATGATAATACTCCCTGGGATATATTTGAAAGAAACTGGATACCAGAATGGTAATTCAGGGCTTGAGATCAAGTTGAGTTGGGATTGCATGGCTTCTCAAGAAATACAAGTATAAATGTACTTCCTCCGCAACATGTACTTGGAAGAATGCATCAGTCTACAACCTCTGCATCCAGGGCAAAGCTAATTGAAATGGGTGATTTAACCAGACTTAGAACCACAAATAGACAATGGTTTGATCATCAAACTCAGAGGAGGGAAGAAACTCCTGCATGGCATTTCTTCCAGATTAATCGGATTAGAACTATTCAAGATTGGCCAAACAGAGATCCAAAAGAAAAATTATTTGATATAACTTATCATCAGTACAAATTAATGTGGTTTAATATTTGTCTTTGGATAGACAGATATAAATACTATTACTGTATGATCAAGTTTGCAGTTAATTTTGTTGATGAACCTGAACCAGAATGGATTATGGAATGGTGGAATAAATTAGGGATAAATCTAGTAAATATTCATCCCCGAGTATCTGATACTGCAAAAATGTTCCTTTTTCCAAATAGGAGATTGGATACCCTAAATGATCTATTCTTAGAAGAAGAATACAAAATGTTGTTTGTAACAGAAAGACATCCTTGGTTAATTCGTACAAAGTTTATTCTTCATCAAGAAGAAGAAAGAAATGAAGATCCAAAATTATACAGGGAAATCTACACTCAGCATTGGGACCCATACAATTTACGACATTTCCATGATCATCCATTAGAATAAAGGTTTTGTGGGTTTGCACCTTAAAACTCCACCGTGTAAGAATTCATGTCTAAATGGCCGACAGTGGTTCCATTCGGGTTCCGTGGGTTGCCGTCATTAAAATCCACTTTTTACATAGTGTTTTCATTTCAATAATGAGAATCTTGGAAACTCGGAGCACTTCTCCGACTTTTGGTGCGGATTGACCCACATTTCCAAGATGCTCTACTGTTTATCACATGTTGTCCTCTTTTATGTCATATATGTTTGTACTCTGGTTGGGGAATCTTGAATGAAAACCCCATCAGGTCTACTGTTTATCTTGTGACATGGTACTCTGGCCGAGGAATCTTGCATGACTCCCTCGCCAGATCTACTGTTTAAATTTTCTTTCGGTGGATTTATTATTAAAATAATGATTTGGTCAGATATTCCTGCGTGAATACATCTTTCGAATCCTAAAAATAAGATTGAGTGGAAGACATGTAGGACCACTTGTCTATTCGGGTCTTGGCTTCATGATGACTCTTCCTCCCGAAATTCCTATAAAATAAGGAGGAGAGCTCATTATATTCATTCCCGAATTTGTGAGTTGTGTGATAGTCAGTCTAGTTTTCTAAGCTTCCCTTCTGTCTGAAGCTTCGAGTCTTTCTGTCTGTAAGTTTGTAATTCTGTAAGTCGAGCGAAGAGCATCCTGCTCTGAGTCTGTTATCAGTGCCTCTGGCACATATTGTAATACCCACAAGATTTTATGCTCTGATAATATAAAGACTTTCGCTTGTTATTCATCTCTGATGCTTGTCTATTGTCTCTCTATTATGCGCACATTGTGACTTCATTTATTTGCCTGTATTTGCATCCGTTGTTCCTTGGTACTGCTAAGGCTGAGTTGCTTATCCTGTTGGTAAGGTTGTTGGTAATCTGGTGTAAGGCGTCAGTGGAGCAGTGGTAGTAAGTCCCGCTAGGAAGGAGGCCGCTAAGGGCAGTTGTAGCTGTGAAAGTTTTCCGAAAACCAGTTATAGGCTTCAAATAGAACTGCTGAAAGGGATCGATGGACTTCAAGTGATAGGCTTCAGGAAGATAAGAAAAGTAAAGCGGTTAACCCGACAACATTGGTTCTGACGGAAGTAGCAGAAACCAGAAGACCAGATGGTGAACGGAGATTGCGCATGAGACAAGCCGAAAAAATTTCAAGCTTCATTCTCTGACAGAGGAGGCCTCTGAGTTTACAAATGGTATTAGAGACATACACTCATTTTCAACCCGGGTATGATATCAGACTCCTTTAGATCTGATATAGCTATTCGCTCTGTGTTTTTTCTATGTGATACTTATTTTTGTATAGCCTTTGAGTGATCCATAAGGAATCCAGTGCCGTATCAAGAGTCTCAGGCTATTTAAAGGCACAGTTCCACTCTTGCGACACATTTGAGGCCATATTAGTAGTCTCGAGCTGTTTAAAGGCACAATTTCCACTACTGCGACCTCCTGAAAGATTTGCTAGTTTCTGCCCGAGCAATCGGCCAGGAGCCTATCTAATCTTCTTTCGGGAAGACATAAGACTAAACGCCCTTTTTTTCTGTGCAGAAATAGTATTATCTAATATAATGGATTCCAGGTCAGTATCTTTTAGAGAAATTAAAAATGCTGACGAATGCAGTACCTCTAAATTAAATAGATCCCAGAGTCTAAATTCTGCTAGTATAGAGGAAGTAGAAATAAATCCTCAGGCTGCTTGGAAATTACCTTCTATTTATCCAAACCAAGTCTATCAAGATTTAACCATGTTCCAACTCAAAGCAGTAACTAGAGTTGTTGTCAAAGAATCTGTGAGTACCATACAACAGAACTATGATATCACTCAGACAATATCACTAATAAATCCAAAAGAAGTCCAGAAAGAAGCTAAAAGACATGGAACAAAGTTCCTACACTTTGGATGTATTAGAGTCAGAATAAATCCTCTGGTTCATAAAGGAATAGATTCATACGTCCTATGCACAGTAAGGGATTTAACACACAACAAATTCACTGATTCCTTAATTGGAGGAATTGTTGCTCCTCTATCAAATGGTCATGTCTTTTTTGACTTCTATCCAAATTTCTCTGTATGTACCTTTGATGAAAATATAGCAGATATCTTAAAACTACAAATACAAACAACTGGATTTGATACCAGGGCTTCTAGAAATAATATTGCTATCCAAGTTAAGGGTTGCTTTAGACACACAAATACTATGTTCCCAGCTGTGTTGCATTCCCCCAGCAAAGACTCACAGTCGAGTACTCTAGTTATAACAGACCCTTTAAATCAAAAAATGGAACATTTTTTTATCAAATGGGAAAACCTCTCCTTCCCTATGGATTGGATTATTGATATCCCACGGGCACCAATGCAGAAGTCAATTACTTCGGCCCAAATAAGGGAAACTCCAAGCTCGGCAGTCATATCCTTTCCTCAAAAGACTCCTCCTAAGTCTACTTCCAAACTTTCCTGTACAAATTCATCTCTTTGTTTGCATCCTTCTTTACATGCTTTAGAAAATCAATTAAAATGTCCTTTCACTGTAAAATGTTTTGATTGTGGGGAATTAGTTAACTTATCCACAATCTCTAGGTTTGAAGAAGAAAATCTGCAGTATGAGCATTTGAATCATAATCCAAGAACACATTTACCATCTCCAAGCTCTACTGCTAAGGAACAGTGTCCTCATCCACAATGCTCAGATATTCCATTTCCCCATGACCCTCATGTTTTAGTCATCTAGGATAATCTATGCACAGAAATAAAGGCAAGAAAACAAGCCTATATCCCTAAGGGAACAAGAATACCTTCTTCTGCCGAAATTGAAAAATTCTTAAGTCTATCCAAGGGATGCAAAAAAGAAAGGTTGAATCCAGAATGGATGAAAGAACTGTTAAACTGGGATCTATACACTCATCCAAGGGCAAAATAATTTGCCAAGATTACCCCAGATCTAGAGAAAATTAGACTGGAACAAGCATGGAAAGCTCATATGGATAAGGAAAATATTTATGTTTCTTTTCATGAATGGAACAGTAAAAGAATTCTAGAAAAGCCTTGGAAACTGAGTCTTTTAAAGACTAGTTTGGTAAGTTTTCCAGTCTAGACACTCTCTATATCTGATCTAGGGAAAGAAATAAATCAGATAAAGAAGGATAAAGAAGAACAACCAGAAAAAGATGAAATCCTTCAGGTTCAACATAAAAAATATCATGTCTTGTTAGAAATAAAAATTCAAGACCTACATTTCATATTAAAGACATTGATTGATACTGGATCAGATCTCAATATGTTGAACAAGCATGTCATCCCTGTTTCTCTTTGGGAAAAAACACAATCCACTGTTACAGGACTTGGGAATATTCCAAATAATATTACATTACAAATCCCTAAAGCAGTCCTATGTTTTGAAGATTTCTGCCTCAAAATGAAATTTCTTTTAGCAGAAATCCCAGTTGCTTGTATTTTAGGCACACCCTTTTTGGCTGCAGTATCCCTCATGGTTCTACTATGGTAGCTCATGATAAGCCAGGATACTTCATCACATTGCCTGAGGGGAATAAAATAAATCTCTCGTTTATTTCCACTCCTAGAATCTCAGATTCTGTAGAATTGAATGTTCTAAAGTCTGAGAAAATAAAAGAGCTTAAGTGCTTCCAAGCAAAACTAAGAATAAAAGAGAAGATAAAAAGGATGGATATTGAAGAAAAAATTCTTCATCTTAAAGAAGAATTTATTAATACTGTTTTCTCTGAAAATCCTACTGCCTTTCGAAAAAAAAATAAGCATGAAGTTTTCCTTCCTTATAAAGAAGACTATCAGGGAAAACCTTGTAAAAGCAGAGCTATTCCAATGAATGCTGAATATCAGAAGTTGTGTGCAGAATAAATTGAGAACCTTTTGAAAAAAGAATTAATTAGAAAATCTACTAGCCCTTGGAACCATTATGGGTTTTATGTTAATAAGCATTCTGAGCAGATCAGAGGAGTTCCTAGGTTAGTAGTAAACTACAAACCTATCAATAAGGTTCTAGCAGATGATACATATCCCATTCCAAATAAAAGCAGTTTGGTTACCAGAATCGCAGGAGGAAAAATCTTCTCAAAGTTTGATTTGAAGTCAGGATTCAGGCAAGTAGCAATTCATGAAAAAGATAAATTTAAGACTGCCTTTAATGTCCCTGCTGGACATTACGAATGGAATGTTATGCCTTTTGGGCTAAAGAATGCATCTGCTAAATTTCAAAGAGTTATGGATGACACTCTGAAGCCATATTTTGATTGGCTTATTGTATATATTGATGATATTCTTGTTTTTTCTTCTTCACTGGATCAACATTTCAAACATCTGAAGAAATTCTTGCAAATTATCAAACAGGCAGGCTTTGTCTTTTCGAAGAAAAAGATTGAATTGTTCCAGACCCAAGTCAAGTTTCTTGGATATATTATCAATAATGGTCAAATCACTTTGCAGACTCATGCTGTTGAGTTTGCTGATAAATTTCCAGACAAGATTCTGGACAAAACTCAGTTGCAAAGGTTCTTAGGAAGCTTAAATTACGTAAGCCATTTTTATAAAAAATGTGCTCAAGATCGTAAGCTTCTAAATGATATACTGAAGAAGGATCCAACACCTTGGACTGAGAAACATACTCAAGCTGTCAGAAATATTAAAGCCAAAGTCAAGAATCTTCCTATCTTATATATTTCTGATGACAGTTTCCCTAAAATAGTAGAAACTGATGCAAGGAATATTGGATGGGGAGTTGTATTGAAACAAGTTAGAGAAAAGGGTAGAGAAGAAATCATTCAATTTGCTTCAGGCTTGTGGAAAGAAGCTGAGAAAAACTACTCTGCCCTCGATAAAGAAATTAAAGTTGTTCTAAATGTTGTACATAAATTTGAAATTTATTTGATTTATAAGAAATTTCTTCTAAGAACTGATGCTGTAGCAATGAACAAAGTCCTCAATAAAGACTTAAAGAACCCTGGAGATCAAAAATTTGCTAGATGGCAAGCTCTTTTCAGTAATTTTGACTTTACCATAGAACATATCAAGGGAAGTAAAAATTGCTTGCCAGATTTCTTGAGCGGAGAACATCTAACATCTCCACAATAGTGTTTAGTAATATCTGTACGGATCAGAGAAGGAGCAGAACAAGTTGTGAACATTCCTGATTCTTTAGATTGGGAAAATTATGCAGAAAATTGGGTTCCTCGTTGGGAATTAAGAAGTACTAAAGTATTATCCCAAACAACCCAAGTTTCATATTCCAGTCTTGTCCCTGAAGTTCGAAGAAGAGGAAATTCAAATATCCTCTTACCAGTAATAAATCAAGATAATAGGAAAGCAGTTCATGCCCAGCATGCATTAATAGAATTATTTCATGATATAAATTTGATTTGGGATATAAGAAATGGTGAAGGATCTAGCTAGCAATATTTTTGTCTAGATAGGCCAAGGTTAATCTCTCAATGGCCAGAAAGGAATGCTGACATTATTTTTCCTGAAACAAGTTTTAATTATCATGATTACAGAAATCTTTGGTGGCAGTTTGTTCAACATGAAGATATCTTGATTATGGTAAAATTTGGTTGTGTAAACTCTTCAAGTGCTAGAAGACCGCCAGTATGGATTGCAGATTGGTGGAAATATTTCGGGCTTAATAAAGAAGCCATAGATCCTCAAATCCTGAGTTCTTTTGTCCCTCTTTCCACTGTCAAAGATATGTATTACCAAGGGCCAAATGATGGTGAAATTCTAAGAATGTTTATTCTAAATCACTATCAGTGGGGAATCAAATCAAGAACTGTCCTACAAAGAATTAATGGAGTCTTATTCATAGTCTGAAAGATCTTCACAAAATCATGGGATACTTTGCAGTATCCTGACATATTTTCTAGCTTCATTGAAAATGACTAAATAAATTCATGACAAATTCATGTCTAGATGGCCGAGAGTGGTGTCATCCGGATTTCGTGGGTTGCCATAATAAACTCCACTTTGTACATAAAGATAAGTCTAGTATTGTCATATCAATAATGGGAATGTTGGAAACTCGGAGCAGTTCTCTGACTTTTGGTGAGGATTGACCCACATTTCCAAGATACTCTACTGTTTAACATGTGATGAGTCAGTATACTCTGTTCGGGAATCTTGCACGATCACCCGACAGATTTACTATTCTAGTTTGGTTTCAGTGATTTGATCAGGGAATCCTGCGTGATAACCCCGACAAATCTTTTCTAGTACTTTATTTTCGGTGTGATTTGAAAGAAATAAGTGATTTGGTCAGATATTCCCGCGTGAATATATTTTCCAAATCAGAAAAGAAAGATTTAGTGGTCGACATATAGGACCACAACTCTATTCGGGTTTGATGCTTCATCATGACTCCACTCCCTCAAAATTTTATAACTAGAGGGTGAGAGCTCATTCGATTCATTCTCGAATTTGTGAGTTGTGTGATAGTCAATCTAGTTTTCTAAGCTTCCCTTCTATCTGAAGCTTCAAGTATTTCTGTCTGTAAGTCTGTGAGTCGAGCGAAGAGCATCCTGCTCTGAGTCTGTTATTAGTGGCTCTGGCACGTATTGTAATACCCGAAAGCTTTTATGCTCTGATAATACAAAGTCTTCCGCATATATATTTGATGCTTGTCTATTGTCTCTCTATTATGCACACGTTGTGATTTCATTTATTTGCCTGTATTTGCATCCGTTGTTCTCTGTTACTGCTAAGGCATAGCTCGCTCATCCAACTAGTAAGGTTGCTGGTAATCTGGTGTAAGGCGTCGGTGGAGTAGTGGTAGTAAGTCCCGCTAGGCAGGAGGCCGCTAAGGGCAATTGTAGCTGTGAAATTTCGCTGAAAACCAGTTATAGGCTTCAAATAGAGTTTCAAAAGCATCGATGGACTTTGGGCGGTGTGGTTCAAAATGCTAAGCAGAGTAAAGTGGTTAACCCGATGACATTGGTTCTGACGGAAGTAGCAGAAATCAGAAGACCAGATGGTGAAGGGAAATTGCACATGAGATAAGAAGTCAATACGTCAAGCTTCATTCTCTTCCAAAGGAGGCCCCTGACAAAGTTGTTCGTGGAGAGCAACTGTATCAAATTCTTTATTCTCAGGATTTGTAAACAAATCCCAGTTCAACATTGTTTTAATCCATTCATCAGGAATGGATCCTTTCTGGCATCCTTTCATAACTGTATGAAATTTATGAATTTCATTTACATATGGTCTTTGTATGTCTTTGGGTAAAGGATTTGTAAATCTACAGTCTAGAATGACTGTATCACATTGTTCTGTATATCGTAACCCATACTTAGGAGTACCAAGTGGTCTCATGTCCTTGTAAATGTCTTTGATT
The DNA here is from genome assembly GCA_000966675.3 of Picea glauca. Lineage (NCBI taxonomy): Eukaryota > Viridiplantae > Streptophyta > Pinopsida > Pinales > Pinaceae > Picea > Picea glauca. The sequence continues at coordinate 1,423,205 of JZKD02S1851525.1, forward strand.
CTAGGATCCAATGATTGCGCATGAGACAAGCCGACAATATTTCAAGCTTCATTCTCTGACAGAGGAGGCCTCTGATTTTACAAATGGTATCAAATCCATGCACTCATTTTAAACCCGGGTATGATATCAGACTCTCTTTGATATGATATAGCTATTCGCTTTGTGTTTTCTCTCTGTATACATTCTTGTGTGAGTTTCTCTATGTGTTAAGGAATCCAGTGCCGTATCAAGAGTCTCGGGCTGTTTAAAGGAACAGTTCCACTCTTGAGACACATATGAGTGCCGTATCAAGAGTCTTGAGTTGTTTAAAGGCACAGTTCCACTCTTGCAACACATATGAGGCTGTATCATTAATCTCGGGCTGTTTAAAGGCACAGTTTCCACTACTGCGACCTCCTGAAAGATTTGCTAGTTTCTGCCTGAGCAGTCGGCCAAGAGCCTGTCTAATCTTCTTTCGGGAATACATAAGACTAAACGCCCTGCTTTTCTATGCAGAAATAGTAACATCTACTATCATGGATTCTTCATTGTCTGTTAGATCTGTACATAATACTGTAGATTCTTCTACATCTACTTCAGAAAGTTCTTTCTGTTTTATGATTCATCACATTCCTTCAATAGAATCATTGGATCAAAGAATCAAAGACATTTACAAAGGCATGAGACCACCTGGTACTCCTAAGTATGGGTTAGGATATACAAGAAAATGTGACACAGTCATTCCAAACTATAGATTTACAAATCATTTACCCAAAGATATACAAAGACCATCTGTAGATGAAATTCATAAATTTCATACAGTCATGAAAGGATGCCAGAAAGGATCTATTCCTGATGAATGGATCAAAAGAATGTTGAACTGGGATTTGTTTACAAATCCTTAAACAAAAGAATTTAATACAGCCACTCCAAACTCTGAAAAATTAAGGCTGTCAAAAGAATGGAAAGATTTCATGTCTGAAGAAGATAACTGGATTTCCTTCTTTGAATGGAGGAAATTAAAACAAAACCCAATAGTCCAAATGATAGGAGAAAGTTCTGAATCTCCTTCTCCAAAGCATAAGTGGAAAAGCCTTGATGGTAGCATTGTTGAATCAAATTCCACTTTTCCCCCTTTCAAAGGAATTGTACTAGAAGACAATTCTAAACAAGTTAGAGAAATTCCTCTATTACTCTCAGAAGAAGCTATTAAATTGTCAGGAATTGACAAGAGAGTTCAATCAGTTTCAGAGCAGTTAAATTGGACTAATAATGCTTTAAGAGGAATGGCCACACATACTTTCATAACAAATGACTATGCAAGAAATGACCAAATCATGGATCTCCAAGTATCTACTAATACCATTGTCATATCTGTGGACAAAATACAAGAAAAGGTCATTGATGTGAAAGATAAAATGGATTCTTCTTTACTAGAAATCGAGTATAAGGCCAAAGAGTCCAGCAGAAACCATGAAGAAATTATGGAAGGATTGGGAACTTCCTTTTCACATATGGGGAGAACCTTAACAAAAATAAAGGGCAGAACAAGTCAACCTGACAAACCTATTCCTTCTTCCTTTATCCTTCATAGTCCTCACATTTCTATTCTATCTCCTGTACATAAACCCTCTGAGATAGAAATTGTAAAAAGATTTCCTTTTCATTTTCCATCCGAAGAAGAAACACCTGAATCTTCTTTAAATCCCTCTAAAGATCATCATTCTCTAGTTACCATAAAAAACCCAGCCTATTAATACCTTCCACATCATTCTTCCAGACCATCTGCTCCTGATCTAGTTGGAAAAGGCAGACTTCTAGAAACTCAAACATTTGTTGATGATTGGTTCCAAGAATGGAATATTGACAATTTATCTATTGAACAGATCAGATAGATGATTGATAGGATGTATGTTTCATACAAGATAATGTGTATGAAGGGGAAAATATAAATTGAAGCATGCAAAACTATCATCCAATGTTTTACTGGTACCCTCAGTAAATGGTGGGAAGTTATTTCCTCTCCTTTAATGATTTCAAAGATGGAAGCAGAAATTTTAAAAGATGAAGAAGGAGATGTGGTATATCATACAAATGGGACCCCAATAAACAATATGATTGGTTCTCTCACTACTTTGATACTTGAGCACTGGTGTGGAACATAAAATGAAATTGCTGATAAACATGAAATTGTTCTTATGAATATGAAATGTAGAAAGATGTCTGAATATGAGAAATTTCATAAAGAATGGACACAGAGAATTTTTGAAGTCAAAGAAAGTAAAAACTTGCTATGGAAACAAGTTTATTTGGCAACTCTTCCAAGTAAGTTTGTGGAGTATCTAAAAATGGAGGAAGTTTTCAAACTTCCTTATGAATTATATACTTGGGGAGAAATATATTCCTTAATAACCGAAACATTGGTAGGGCTATGTACTAGCATGAAAATACAAAATTCCGTGTCAAAATATTCTTATCTCCCTGATCAAAAATCAATCTGTGAACAATATGGATTATATCTCTCTAATCCAGCAAGAAAAAGAAGAAAAAAGCCTAAAGACTTCAGGGGATAAAAAGGGAGAAATTATAAAGCTAGGTACAAGTATGTCCCTAAAATCCATTATTAGCAGCCAAAAGATATTAGGCTCAAAACTCACACTCATGAAGAAAAACAAAGAGTAACTTGCAGGATCTGTGGAAAACATGGCCATTATGCCCATGACTGACCAGAAAATGAAGCCTCCAGAAAAACAAAAGGCAAGTTCTCAGAACAAAAAGCAAAAGAGGCTTAGGAAAGGAGGCAATTGATTCTAAAGCTTCACTGCAACAGGTGTGGGGCAAATAATCATGATACAAATTCATGCCCCCATAATCCTTTTAAAATAAACGAAGAAGGTCATCTTCTTCAAAAGGGATGTTGTTCTTCTAATAGTACATTTCTATTTGAATATTCCTCAGAAAACGAAATCCTGATGAATCAACATTGTAGTTGCAGCAATCCAAATTTTTGCACTTGTGAAAGTAGCAGTAATAGTTCTGATTATGATTCAGAACCTGAAGTTCAAGAAAAATTGAAAGTCTGTATGTTTCAGAACACGGGAGATCAAGAGGCACAAATGCTTTCCCAAATTAAAAGCTTTTGAGAAGGAGACATGAAAAATTCCCTTCTTGAAACTTTTATTAAGACTGTCAAGGCATAACAAAAAGGTAAACATTCTGAAATACCAAGGAGACAGCCTTTGTTTTTAGATGCTTCCTTTGACAAGAACACAAATACATATATTAAGTTTAACAGAGAACCAAAATTGCACAATATCTCTATTACAGAAGTAGCCAAAGAAGTTATACTTGTTAGAAACGAAGTCTCTGAATTAAAAGAAACAATCAGCAGACTAGATGCTGAATGCAGTTATAAGGTTGACTCATGGGCCAGACAAGAAATCAAGCAAATTAAAGAAAAATTGGATTCTATTCCTCCACCATTGGAAGATGCCCCTTTTGAGACTGTTCTTTTAGAACAGACTTCAACAGAGATGCAGGGAATGACAGGTATGAAGATTCTTCCTGTCAAATATCAAAAGTATTATATAAAGATCCAGTTAGAAATTAATCAAGAAGTTTTTTCATTAATTGCACTTATAGATACTGGATCAGATTTAAATCTGCTGCGTAAAGGTCTTATCCCTGCAAAATATTGGCTTCCTAGTTTTGGATCAGCTACAGGACTAGGAAATGTAAATACTTCTCTCCAATTTGAAGTTCCTAAAGGCATCCTACTTCTTGAAGACTATGGTCTAGGAATGAAGTTCTAAATTTTTGATTTACCAGTTGATTGTATTCTCGGCACACCTTTTCTATCAGCAGTAGGACCTCATGGTTCTTGTATATGTCCAAATGGAAAGAATGGATTCTTTATCACCATGCCCAGTATAAGCGGGAATCCTTTTAAAAGGATTGAATTACCATTTATTTCTGAATATCATATGCAACTTGCTTATTGTAAGAAAAGTTTGGTAATAGTAGAAGTTTTTGAGGATCAGAGAAATGTTCCAGTCACTCATTATCTGGATGATAATACTCCCTGGGATATATTTGAAAGAAACTGGATACCAGAATGGCAATTCAGGGCTTCAGATCAAGTTGAGTTGGGATTGCCTGGCTTCTCAAGAAATACAAGTATAAATGCACTTTCTACGCAACATGTACTTGGAAGAATGCATAAGTCTACAACCTCTGCATCCATGGAAAAGATAATTGAAATGGGTGATTTAACCAGACTTAGAACTGGAAATAGACAATGGTTTGATCATCAAACTCAGAGGAGGGAAGAAACTCTTGCATGGCATTTCTTCCAGATTAATCGGATGAGAACTATTCAAGATTGGCCAAACAGAGATCCAGAAGAAAAATTATTTGATATAACTTATCATCAGTACAAATTAATGTGGTTTAATATTTGTCTTTGGACAAACAGATATAAATACTATTACTGTATCATCAAGTTTGCAGTTAATTTTGTTGATGAACCTAAACCAGAATGGATTATGGAATGGTGGAATAAATTTGGGATAAATCCAGTAAATATTCATCCCCGAGTATCTGATACTGCAAAAATGTTCCTTTTTCCAAATAGGAGATTGGATACCCTAAAGGATCTATTCTCAGAAGAAGAATACAAAATGTTGTTTGTAACGGAAAGACATCCTTGGGTAATTCGTACAAAGTTTATTCTTCATCAAGAAGAAGAAAGAAATGAAGATCCAAAATTATACAGGGAAATCTACACGCAGCATTAGGACCCATACAATTTACGACATTTCCATGATCATCCATTAGAATAAATCTTTTGTGGGTTTGCACCTTAAAACTCCACTGTGTAAGAATTCATGTCTAAATGGCCAACAGTGGTGCCATTCGGGTTCCATGGGTTTCCGTCATTAAACTCCACTTTGTACATAGTGTTGTCATTTCAATAATGAGAATCTTGGAAACTCGGAGAACTTCTCCGACTTTTGGTGCGGATTGACCCACATTTCCAAGATTCTCTACTGTTTATCATATGTTGTCCTCTTTTATGTCACATATGTTTGTACTCTGGTCGGGGAATCTTGCATGACAACCCTGTCAGGTCTACTGTTTATCATGTGACATGATACTCTGGCCGAGGAATCTTTTTTACATTTACTAAATCAGATTAAAAAATTACTTATTGACCACCAGATTGCCACGTTCAGTGATTAAGAGATAATCTATTAAGCTGGTCACAATTTACTAAATTATTGTTACTGGGCGGATACGTATGGCCGCGTGGGTGTTGGATGCCAATTAAAAAGTTTTACGCGCAGTCATTTTTTTTACCACTGCGGATGTTTATGGCTGCGTGGATGTGAAGTGAAGCGTTTCCAGTGCGGATGTTTATGGACGCGTGGATGAATGCAGGCGGACAACGCACGTGAGATTAGGATGGTGAATGCAGGCAGACATCGCACGTGGAGAAGAAGCTTTGTCTATATCGTGCTATATGAAACACAATCTTGGATTGATTTAGGAAGATTCTCTCAATTATATCAATGCTATGGTCGATCACCTAATCAAAGAAATATGTGTTGATTTTTTAATTACCTCTCATTCAACATAAATTATATGTGTTTATGATGTGTTTAAATAAGTTTTTTTATATGATGCATTTAATTCATTTATATGTTGTGCTTAATTCATATATGTACACGATGCATTCAATGATGTGTTTAATTCATTATATATGGTAGCGTCACATGAAAAACATATTAACATCGCAATGTGATGAGAATTTCCCTATCATCACAATGTCGTGGACATATCCACATCGTCACATAGTGATTAAAATAGACATATTTTCGCAATGTGATGAACATAGGCTCATTGTCGCAATTTGATGAACATAGTAGCATCATCAAAATGTGACAGTAATAGCCACATCATCTTAATGTGTCGAATGTATCCATGATGTGGCATTCTAACAAACATGGTATTGTCACATTTTGACAAGCATAGCAATGTCTCAATCTGATGAACATACCCTTTGATCAAGTATGATGAGCATTTCCCTGTAATCATAATGTTATGAGCATAGCCATATTGTTGCAATATGAAAAACTTAGCCTCATCGTCACAATGTGATGAACAATGCATCGTCATCGCAATGTGATGCAAATATCATGATGTCATAATGTGAGAAACATTTTGAAATGTCACAATGTGTCAAACTCAACCCAATGTCCCAATGTGATGTACACAACCCAATGTTGCATTGTGACAAACATAGCCCCATATTGCAAAAATATGACCATTTCCCAATGTCGCAATGTAACGAACATGTTACATAACCCAATTCCAAAATGTGACAAACCTTGTCCAACACCATAATGTGTTTGTAATACATTTTTTATGTGTTTAATTCATTATATATATATATATATATATATATATATATATA
>JZKD02S1851526.1:18980-30277 GCA_000966675.3 Picea glauca
TTTGTTTATATGTATGGTGTAATTTATCATTGAATGTAATGTATTATTAGAATTCATAGATGTTGAATACAATTTGAATATATAGAAATTCATAGCATGTGGTTTAAATTGGAGGCATAGTAACTTTACATAAAATGATTTACATGCCTTTAGCAAAAATTTACTTATTTACTATTGATTTCAAGTTATATAAAAAACACTTCAGGGGTTGATTTTAAGAGGCATTTGTTCTTTAACTTGTGCACTTAATTTTTTAGCACATGCAGTAATAAAATTTGAGTTTCAAACTCATATTCCATTGTTGTTATGTTGATTCAAGTCGTTGATTTATACACTATTGTTTATTTGGACTTCATGATATGAATAAAAATTCCTTGAGGTGCAAGTTAGATGACAACAATAATGTAGAAAATTTGACAAAATATGAGTGCTCTCGTAGAGAACATGTGACCAAGAATGATGAATATTTATTATCTCTTGGTTGGAAAACATGCAAGTTGCTAATCCACTTAAATAGTATATTATTTGTTTAATAGTGTTTAATGTTTTATAAGCAATAACTTTATGTAAATAATATATAATATGATGTTTGTTTTGTTTTATAGGCAAGAAAAAGACACAAGCACAAAAAAAGTGGAGAAAAATAAGGGAAAGTAAAGATAGAGTGCCACCAAATCATAGAATCCAACTGATCCAGGTGGATATCGGTGGCCACCCACCTTTTCCAACTCGCTCAAAACAGTTTTTTGACAATTTTGGCAATTTACTATTTTTAGCAGTTTTTAACTTTCGGGGCCATTTTGAGGGCCTAAATGAAGGTTTTCTGGGAAATATCTTCTCAATGTTAGCCATAGTCTCTAATTGAGCCCCCAAAATGAATCTCCTCAATGATACCTTTCCAACGAGCTATCGTGCGCCCCAAAAGGAGATCGTATACAAAAGTTACGCCCCTGAGAATTTGATACACCAAACTACCCAAAATGGGGTCCACAAAATTGTTGGCTTTTCATCTTTCGGGGTTAGGGTTTTGGATTTTCTTTATGATAAAAATGTCTTTGGAGCCTCATTGTAAAATCATCTTCTCATGGATGAGAGTATCTGTCACATCTCTTCTCAGAGATAAGCTACCACCATTCTAGTGAATCTTTCACTCTGTATTTTTACAGTCTTTGTACATTTTCGCTCATTAATAGAAAAATGTGTATTACTATACCTCTGTGTTTATGGTTTCATATCTGATACATTTATTTTATATTATTTTATATCCAATATATCTCTGTACATTTATTTATTATATCTCCTCTCTCATTTCGTGTCGAAAATCATTCGGATCAGTGGTATCAGAGCGGGTTGTTCTTGATCATTTGTTTTCAGTGCATGTCCCCAATGAGGTACGAGTATATCAAGTTGGGTCTTGAGCTTGTCTCTCTTGAATACAATCTCTCTCACACACCCAAGAAACCCTCCATGGTGGAAGAAAATAAAAATGACGGAGCAAACAATTCTGACAATTTGTTGCTTGAGCAAGCTCTCATGCAATAGAGGGACGAAATGATGGAGAATTTTTCCCACATCCTTCAATGCCTACCGATCACAACAGGCGCATCTTCATCAAACAACCACTTTGGAAGCACCTCTCCTTTCAAGGTACAGGTTAATTTTAATATTCCCATATTTGAAGATCAGATAGATTCAGATTCCCTAGACAAATGGTTAAATCTGCTAGAAGGTTATTTCTCTGTTCACCATTTTTCTGATAGGAAAAATATCACCTTCGCACTCCTTAAAGATCTCCTCCGTGTCAAATATTGGTGGGAAACTTACTGGAAGAAAAGTGCCATAGAAGAGTCTGGAATATATGGGGTTTATCCCACTTGGGATTTTTTTGTGGACACGGTAAAGGAACAATATTACCCTATTAGCAACTATGAGGACCAGTATATGAGATGGACCACACTATGGCAAGAGAGGGGCCAAGAATTTATGGAGTTCACCAATACCTTCAATACCTTGTACACCAAGTTGGGTATCAAAGACTCCGAATGACATTTGGTTCTGAAATACTGTAGGGCTCTACACAGATACATCCAAATTGAAATGGATTTTATGGACATCTCATCACTCAGTTTTTCTTATCGATATGTTGTTAAAATCGAGCATAAATTTAAGCACTAGAACAAATGGGAGTTCAGTTTTGCAAATCTGCAACAACCAAAGTATGATAAAGACGGCCCTAACAAACAGTCTCCCGAAAACCAGTCCAAGCCACAGGAAAAGAAGGGTCACAAGAAGATGAAGAAGGACACCAAAAACTGGTGTGATTTCCACAAAAGCCCCTAGCACAAAACTAATGAATGTCTCTCAAAGCATTCATTGGTGGCCGAAATCAAAGAAAAGGAGTTGAACCCTGATTCGGAATCTGATTCAGAAAATACTGACAAAATACATATCATCGACGCAGACCCCACTATTATTGTCGTGACTGCAGCAATTCAACTAGAATAACCAACAGATCCTGAAGAGGGGGAGCGCCTTTTCCATTCACAGATGTGGGTGAAGGGGACCCCGCTGCATTTTATTGTTGATAGAAGAAGCCAGAAGAACCTCATCTCAACATAGGTCGTCAAATAGTTGGGATTGTCTACAACACCACACCCATAGCCATACAACATCGGGTGGCTTCGCCAGGGAAGAGATCTATGTGTCAGCCATACAATCTGTTCAAAAGGTGAACAGAGGGATATTGCAACCACTACAGCCTTGGCCCAAGCACCTTCTATCCAATAGAAGCAGGTCGACAAAAATGCAGCAAAGTGAAAAGATTCCTTTTGCACACAAACATCTCATGTAGCTAGAATGGTTAAAAATGTCCAACCCTTCAAGCCACAGATTCGTGACAACCTTCAAAATGCTAAGCAGCGCAACTTCTTCAACAAGCCAAGCAGCTCATCCAGATGCAGATTCAACAAACTCTTTTCCCTCTCCCTCAATCACTCAATGCAATGGATTCCATTTATTCTTAAAGAGGGAGGATTGATCCAAGTGGATATCAGTGGCCACCCACCTTTTCCAACTCACTCAAAACAGTTTTCTGGCAATTTTGACAATTTACTATTTTTAGCAATTTTTAACTTCCGGGACTATTTTAAGGGCCTAAAGGAAGGTTTCTCAAGATAGATATTCTCAATGATAGTTGAAGTCTTTGATTGAGCCCCCAAACTGAATCTCCTTGTCGATACCTTTTCAATGAGCTATCATGTGCCCCAAACGGATATTGTATGCCAAAGTTATGCCCCCGAGAAGTTGATACACCAAACAACCCAAAATGGGGTCCACAAAACTATTGGCTTTTCATCTTCCGGGGTTAGGGTTTTGGATTTTCTTTATGATAAAAATTCCTTTGGAGCCTCATTTCAAAATCATCTTCTCACGGATGTGAGTATCTATCACATCTCTTCTCAGAGATAAGTTGTCACCATTCTAGCAAGTCTTTCACTCTATATTTTTGCAGTCTTTGTACATTTTTGCTCATTAATAGAAAATTGTGTATTGGTGTATCTCTGTGTTTATGGTTTCATCTCTGATACATTTTTTCTATATTATTGGATATCCAAGATATCTCTGTCAATCGCTTTATTATATCTCCACTCTCATTTCATGTCGAAAATAATTTGGATCACCAACGTATTTGTGATCCAACAAATGTAGCTAATAAAAATAATAGTGGTCATGGTGTGCAAGTTGATATAGCACATGGTGATGTAGATGTTGATATATCACATGGTGTTGCACAGCGTGATGATTTCTTAGCAAAAATTCTAAAAGAGATTATTGATCAACATGCAAAAAAAGGAAGAGCAAGTCTAGTGATGTTGAATGTAATGTATCATAAGAATTCATAGATGGTTAATACAATTTGAATATATATAAATGCATAGCATGTGGTTTAAATTGGAGGCATAGTAATTTTACATAAAATTATTTACATGCATTTAGAAAAAATTTACTTATTTACTGTTGATTTTAAGTTATATAAGCAACACTTCAGGGGTTGATTTTAAGAGCCATTTGTTCTTTAACTTGTGCACTTAATTTTTTAGCACATGCATTAATAAAATATGAGATTCAAACTCATATTCCATTATTGTTCTCCTGATTCAAGTGGTTGATTTATACACTATTGTTTATTTGGACTTCGGGATATAAAAAAAAAAGTTCTTGAGGTGCAAGTTAGATGAAAGTGATAATGCAGAAAATTTGACAGAATATGAGCACTTTCGTAGATAAAATGTGACCAAGAATGATGAATATGATCATCTCTTGGTTTGACAAACAAGTAAGTTGTTAATCCACTTAAGTAGTATATTATTTGTTTAATGGTGTTTAATGTTTTATGGGCAAGAAATTTATGTATATAAGACATAATACGATATTTGTTTTATTTTATAAGCAAGAAAAAGATGGAGGCATAGAAAAAGTGGAGAAAAAATCAAGGGAAAGTAAAGATATAGTGCCACCAACTCATAGAAGCCAACGCATTTGTGATCCAACAAATGTAGTTGATGAAAATAATAGTGGTCATGGTGTGCAAGTTGATATAGCACATGGTGATGTGAAGGCTAATATAGCACATGGTGTTGCGCAGCGTGATGATTTCTTAGCAAAAGGTATAAAAGATATTATTGATCAACATGAGAAAAAAGGAAGAGCAAGTCTAGAGATCATTTATGCAAAACTCAAGGACACGTTTGAAGGCACATCTACAAAGACCGATATTGAGCTACCTACTGCCACACTTGATGTGGCCAAGGAGAATTATGTTTTGGTTAATGAAAGTCCTGAAGAGATAACACTTACATCTGTTGTGCGTCAAAATTCACTTGTTGCATCTCCTTATGAAACTGAATCAACCAAAAAAATTGTTAGTGGTTCACAAGATGTGTCTGCTTTTGTTAAAAGACAAAGATTGAGTCAAGGTTTGTATAGATGTATAGAGAGTAATGCAAAAGAAATAACAATAGAAGGTAAGAAGCCATTCTTGGTTGAGGTGTCGAAATATGGTGATCCCATTGGGAAAAATGCAACGAGGGGGGGTTCAAAGTTGGGAACAAGATGTAGGGATCATTTGGATATTTTCAAATCAATTTTTTTAGATCAAGATCCATGAATTGTGGATAATGTTATCCAAAAACTGGAAAATTATTTTGAGAATGTTGGTGGAAAAATCCCTAGAAAATATTATAAGCAAAAGAGGATAACTTTGATGAACTCTTATAGATATAATTGCAGAAAATTAATCATGGAAGGAAAAGACAGAAAAAACTCCACTCTGTCTCCAAAACAATCGGATGTGTTGAAGGAAACTATGTGTTCCAGAGAATATTTGAAGAAGAGGAATAGAGGCATGAAAGCAAGAGATAATGTTAGGGCTCCATATACATTTGTTCGAGGCGGGTTGCATGCCAAAATAGACAAATTGACAGTAAGTGTTGTTTTTTGGTTGAATTTAAATTGTTATTTATTTCGATGTGTTTATTGAACTGACTATGTTGAAACTTCACATTATATTTTAGGAGGAAAATAGTAATAGAGAGTCGGGTGCAAAAGACATTGTCTATTATATGGTATCATTAGATTCTAGTAAATTTGACAGTAAGAGCAAGTGGAAAAGTAGAGTGTCGACAAAGAATTCGAAGCCATCATTTGGAGGTCAAAGAAGTCCATACGTAAGAGCCATTACAAATGATGTCAACACGAGTGATCAATACCAACATGTAATGAGCTGCATACATGGTCTCATTGAGACAATTTCATAGTTGGTTGCCTCTGTTAAGCCTATAGTTTTTGCATGGAGTGAACATAAATCCAGTGATTCAATTGAGGTAAGAGGCTTTATTGATCTAATTTCTTCTTGTTTGAACATGTATGTCATTTCTTCTTGTAAATCAATCTATTATATCTCATTTCTTCTTGTTTAACCATTTTTTGTGCTTGTAAATTGAACTAGAAGTTGTAGGATTGTGTTTGTTTCCACTCATTTTGTTGCATTTACAGTGAACTCTTAAGTGCTCTCACTCACACTCTCTTGCTGAGAATTAGTGCACTCAATTAAAGCTCTAAGACAGTTTGATTCCCTATGGACAAACCTTCTTCTTCTTCTTCTGCATTTTCATCCTTGCACTATGTAGAACCAACCTATGTTTCTAGAATCAACTCTCTGTGTTTTTTGCTTTAAAGTATCAACTATGTTTTGAGTCTAAAAGTGTGCCAACAACAACATGAGAGCCATCTACAAGAACTTATTCTTATTATATTGTAAACTTAGTTGGGTAAAATGATAGGATTGGGGAATAGTTGGCTTCCAGCATGGTATTGTAGAAAGACTCTGGATGGAACAAATCATATAATTAGGAAAAATTGTAGGACCAAAATAAACGGTACGATTGAGACAAAAAACAGAGAATGTCTTATTAATGAAATTTATTTCATATGAATTTAATTAATATTACCTTCAAAGTCTAGCAGTTTCTAAAATTATTGCCCTGAAGATGTTACTGTATGTTTACTATTGTCATTTATTCATTGACTGGCATAAAAATTGGTGTTGGCTTATACATCAAACATGAATTTATTGTTGTCAACATTGTTTCAGTTTTTAATGGAGAAATTTGGTTTATATCTTGTTAGTATATAGTTATATATCTAATAGATTGGGTTGTACTTGATATAAGTACTGGTAAATGATTTTGTAATAGTTGGTGGTTTTGTTTTTGGATGATGGCAGTTTTGAAATGGCTAAGTTTCCTGTAGCCACTCTGAGTATAGGTTTGTTGTGTGATACTTTTGTATATTTTGATGCTCTGACAGTATCACTCTTTTACTTTGGGTAAGTAGTGAAAGTTGTTTTCCTGAGTGATGTTGGACTGCCTTTTTTAGGTTGAGGTCTGTGTTTGACATGTAAATTGTACTCTTTGATTCTCTAAAGAAATAGCAAGAGACGGGTTTTATTTTCATGAAAAAAAAAACTTTGCTAGTTTGAATGATGGATGAACCCTTGAAATTATTCATGTTTTGCACTTCTTTTATTACATTTTTGCCAATGATTGTTGCAATTTTGTTGTTTCATTGTTTGAAAAAGACTACATTTCCATTGGAGACAATTTTTTGCTACTTTTAAATGTTTGTATTTTTTTTCCATGATGGTTAAACCACATGCAGAGCAATTATATCGATAAATCAATGGGAAAAGGAAAAGCCCTTCATGTTAACAGAAATCGCAAGGTTGCAGTACAATCTCATGTTAATATTGATATTGATCATGATGATGAAGTTGACGAGCATATACAGGACATAGTGGTGTCGAATTTGAGGTAATAAAATTGTTGTTGTGATAGTTAATATGTCCCAATGTTTTGTCATAATTTGTCATGCTTAAGATGTTATTTTTTACTTCAATTTGTAGCTTTCAATATTATTTACTTGATATTATTTGAATGGTAAATGCGGATCAATTATAGAAAAGAAGCACTAAAAGGTAAAGGCCATATTGAAAACAGATCTATCAAAGCTAAACTCTGACATTATGATGGAAATTATATTGATAGTGATGATGATGAATACAACAAGTATGTGTATTACATTCATAGTGGTGTCGAACTTCGACAGGTGAGTGCAATAATATGCTAACTATTATAATATAATTGTTGTAATAGTTAATATGTCCCTATCTATTCCTAGATACATGCTTTCTTATCTCAACCCCCCATTAAATTATATGATTTGAACACTCAATGATAGACTTTTCATCTCATCAAAAAGAATCAATTTGTCTTGAGATTAAATGATGTTTTGTTCCAAACCATGATTATTTTTGTTGGTTGTATTGATCTAAGGATAAGTTGGTAATTCCTTATCTAGTGATTGAGGGATATATGGAAAGAGTTATAGGGATAGAGTGTTTTTTGTTAGGAGTTCTACATGAATGAGACTATTGAATCCTCAATATGACTGGGGTGGGTACTTTGACTAGGGAGACTTCTAGGGGACCCAATTTTCTCAATCCATATATCCTCAAGGTAAAGAGAATCATTTTGGGAAAGACGGGTTTTTTTTCTTCTAATTATTGTCATTTATTGTAGAATGTAAGATCTCTTGTTTAAAATCTCGTGTGTTGCTGCAACTTTGCAATGAGTTTTCTTTCATGGTGTCATAGCCTATAGGGAACACAAGCCTACTCTTGTATATCAAAATAAGAACTCCAGGTTTCCAGTCTAGCCTATGTCTATAGGGCTTCTTCAGCAAAGTCAGAGTCCAATGGGGTTCTGTAGTAGTAAATAAATATACATTGATTTTGAGTTGACGAATCTCTAGGATTAAAAATAGTTATGTGTTTATTAGGCACTCACATTTTCACGATGGCTTGGGAAGTTTAAAGTAGTTGCTTATGAATTTTGGATCATCACGATCTATTTTTTAATGATTTTACTCATGACAATGTTAGTGATCCCAATATATTTGTTAATGATTTTACTCGTGACAATCTTGGTGATCCCGCGCACTATCCAAATCACCCTCCTCAAAAGGATTCAATAAAACCACTTGCAATGGACATGAGCAGTAAAATCCCATTAATCTATCTTTGTGTGACATGAAGAGAGGGTGGGCCCTATGTCTAAGGACAACAACATCAACCCTATCCTACAAAAAACCTATATCCAATTCAGAGCATAATTTATACTATAGTTTTGTTGGTGCAAAAGCCAACTCCAAGTCGGGTGAATATGTGCAACTAAATAAACCTCCACGGAACCCATTTCCAGGTTGGGTTCCTATTCATTAGTTTAACTTGACTTGTTTATTTGGACAAATCCCAACTCCAATATAGGTTCTATATAGCTAAACAAATCTATGTATGAACCCTATCCAATTATGGTTCTAAACTAGGCTATGGATTGGTTTGTCCATGTGAATCCCAACTCCAAGGTGAATTATGTACAACTAAACAAATATTTTAGAAAACCATCTTCAATTTGAATCTCTTTTCAACATTGTAGGTTAGTTTATTTTATGACTGCAATTGCAGTCCTCCGTAGCCATATAATTCTCCGTAGCATCCATCTCCAATTTGGGTGTTGCACAATTGTTGGTTGGTTCATCTGTTTTTTCCATTTTCTAACTCTATTTGAGTACCATACAGCTAAGCAATTATGTATAAAACCTATCTATAATTTGGTTATGGTTCTCTATACATCTAAACAAGACCCTATAGGACCCAATTCAATTTTCAAATTACTACAAGTATAAATATCCAACTAAGAGTTGGGAAATATACAACTAAGTAAGCATGTGTCATTGTGGTGTGAATTGTTTAGCTTTATAGAACAAGAATAGCAATTGGAATATTTTTCTTTTAATAATATTGTAGGACACAAATAAGACTTGGAATGTATATTGGTGACTAACCATACCTCATAATGGAGTAATTTTCAACTTTTTAGTTGTATAAGATCCCAGTCAATATTGGTTCACATAAAAATAATGAGGCCAACCTTTAAGCCCTGATGTTTGTATGTGGAATACAAATTCACTAGGCAATTTCTTTGGGCCACTTTCACACTGTGACTAAAATGGATTCACTTTTTTTTATGAAATAAATGCTATCAGTCTGTAATTTCCATGAAGCCCATCCCAAATTAGGTCGAGCTTGGAGAAGTTTTAGTATAGTTTTAGTCAAGGCTAAATAATACATTGGTTTTCCCCTCGAGATAATTCCTTGGCAAGATCAATCTTTTATTAACATTTTTAGGATGTTTCCTATAAAGTTCATCTGAGGAACTAGACATATTTCAGTGTTTAAAATCCACACCACACAACAACGTTAACTAAGGATGGCAACAAGGGCTTGGTGAAAATATGGCAGGCTATAACAACATTTCAAACTCTTCAAATCATGACACATGTCCCAATGTGTTGTCATTATTCATGCTTGACATGTTCTTTTGGATAAAATTTTATAGCTTGCATTCCTTGATTCATATTTTTAAATGTTGTATTTTTTTTTTCATGATGAAACCACATACAGAGTTATAGCAAAGCAACAGGAAAAATACCCGATATAGCAAGAAAACTACCCGAATTCAATATTGGTAGTGATCATGTTGAACCTGACAACCATGTGCAACACATTCATAGTGGTGTTGAACTCGAAGTGAGTGCTAAATATTAGAATATAATTGTTGTTTTATCATTTTTCATATCTCAATTTAATGTGTATTTATTTTTGTTTTTGCATAAATGCATTGATCATAAACTCCAAGAAGGTGATAAAGTAAAGGTGTTGGATCCCTATGGCATTGCTCATGTGGGAATTGGGTGGATTCACTCATTATCTACTATACAAGGAGTTAAATTGAGCGGATCAAGAGATGCATGTTAGAATGTGCTCATTTTACCATATACAATATCACAATTGTCATCCAACCATAGGCTGAAGCCACCCTCCGAGCACCTTAACCTTGACAGAGAATCATTCCAGAAGCAAACCCTAGGATAGATAGCCAAACAAAGGGTAGTGCACCTTTCCCCAAGGATAGCACACCAAACAAGAGCTTATCAGATAGTCCAAACCATAACCAAGAGATAGTCCAAGCCAAAACGAAATATTCTAGCTACAGCAACTACAACAACGGCTCTCCTCCAAACTTGCACACAAAACTGCCCAACTACAGTGCGGACAATTGTGCTCTGCAGTTCTGAGAATGTCTGCCAGAATGAAGACTGGCCTCATGTATTTATACTAAATTTGGCAGACTGCCTAGGTCGACTTCTCATTCTGGGTACTAATTCTTTAGTATATATTATTTCCTTTAGCCGACTTCTTCTCTTGGAGACTAATAACCTAATATAAGTCATTCCCTTGAGCTGACTTGTCTTCTAGGGTTATTATCCAATCAATTAGGTTTTCTTCTTGCTTCCCAGAATATTCTATTCTCGTGAGGTTTACACATGGAGGTAAATACCTCCCGCAGCTACCATAATATCAACACTCCCTCCTAGCTAGGGAGGTATTGAAGGTAATAGTCTTGAGCACAAACATACCATTTACCCAGTAGCATCAACATAATCGTATAGACTATATTATGATTAGTTCATGAGCACCATCATCACTATCAATGTCATCAACTGCATCATCGCTCGAAACCATACTCCATCTGTATAATCAGACCTGATGTTGGATAAGTCACTCACTCCATAGAGTGACACAAGAACCATTCTTCTAATCCGAACATATGTCCTAC